>ML781247.1:922397-957942 GCA_009831015.1 Picea engelmannii | reverse complement strand
TAGTCCCCCATACTCTTTCTTTGTGGTAGGTCTACATGCAGTGATGTTGTTTACATTAATAATATGAATATTTACATGTACAAAATAGGCTCCTAGCCTTTAACATGTAGGCTCTCCGGCCTAATAAACACATAATCTTACCAACTTATAAATACTTGGATTGTTAGCCTACAAAACATGTTACATTCATAATTACAACCAGGGCTCGGCCTTGGGATATTACAATTCCCTCCCCTTATTTTTCATTGTCCTCAGTGCAACTCATTTACATAACATCAACAGGATTTTCAAAATCTTCAAACATATGCGGGTATTCTACCAGCATAGAATATTCATACTCCCATGTTGCACCCTCAGGACTGTACTAGGTCCACTGGACCTTTACAATCCATATGGCTCGATTCCAGAGTTGCTTTCTTTTCTAGTCCAGTATGTGCACTAAATGCACCTGAAAGGCACTTTCTTGCTCCACCCGAATCACATTCCAATTAATAACATGATTAACATCAGGTATATATTTCTTAAGCAATGAGACATGAAATACATTATGTATAGACATAGATGCAGGAAATGTAAGAATATAAGCTACTAGACCAATCGTCTCTAGGATTTCAAATGGTCCACAATATCTGTTTGCCAACTTGGAACAATTTCTAAGCTTCAGGGAACTTCTGTTGTCTTTCACCTTCAAGAAAACATGATCACCCACTTTAAACTCCCTGTGGGTTCTGCCTTTGTCAGAATATATTTTTTTCCTATCTTGGGCAACCTTCAAATTATGTTTTATCTTTAACAATTGCTCTTCCATTTCCCTAAGAAACTCTGGTCCTACCACTTCCCTATCATTTGGGTTGTCCCATCTTATTGGGGTGTTTCACTTTCTACCATAAAGTGCTTCAATGATGCTTGATGCTTGATACCCATTGTTGTAGGAAAATTATACCAAGTGTAGATAATCTTCCCATTTAAATGGTTTCTCCATCACATACATTCTTAACATATCTTCTATCACTTGATTTACCCTTTCTGTTTTTCCATCAGACTCGGGATGATAGGTTGTGCTGAAGTTCAGGTTCGTTCCGAACCCCTTGAATAATCCTCTCCAAAACTTTGATGTAAATTTTGGGTCTCTGTCAAACACAATTGTCTTGGGAATACCTTGCAATATTGCTACTTCCCTCATATAAATATCAACAACATTGGTTTCCTTGTGAGTAACCTTCATAGGAATGAAATGGGAAACTTTAGTAAGCTTGTCCACTACCACCATGATTGCATCATGGTGCTTGTTTGTTTTGGGAAATCCTGTGATGAAATCCATTGTCATAAAAAAATTTCTGTACAAGAGAATTCCATCAATTCCCAATTCATAATTTTTAGCTTTCTACTGTATTTTACCTTGTTGCAATTTTGTTACCAATTCCATGTATTGCAAATCAAATTTTGGAGTCTCCAAATTTTTTCATTAAGATCCGTCTGATACATGCTAATGGTTGTAACATGTAGTTCATGCACTCTCTTGCTGAGTGAACTAGTCACCTTGTTCTCCTTTCCTTTGATGTGCTTGATATCAAATTCATACTCATAGAGGAATTTGAACCATCTACTTTTCCTAGCATTTAACTTAGGTTGATCAAACAAATATTTCAGACCGATATGGTTTGTCCTCAACTCAAACCTCTTTCACATGAGGTAGGGCCTCCACTTATTCAAAGTGTGTACTATGGTTGCCAACTCCAAATCATGAGTGGCATGGATCCTTTCACGCTCTTTCAATTTTTTGGATTCGAAACATATCACAAATCCGTTCTAACTAAGGACTCCCCCAATTCCTTCTTTGCACACATATGTTCAAACCATGAAATCTTCATTCAAATCAGCAATCCACATAATTGGATCATTGGTTAACAACTGCTTCAATTGTTGGAAGCTCATTTCACATTCTTCAGTCCATTTAAATTTTACTCATTTTCTTTGCAAGGAAATGATTGGGTGGGAAATCCTTGAGAATCCTACAATGAATCTATTGTAGTAGCTAGCTAGACCCAAGAACGATCTGACTTCTGTCACATTCTTAGGTGTTATCCAACCTTTAATGGCCTCAATCTTTTCAGGGTCCACTGTTATCCCTTCTACAGATATGATATGCCCCAAATAGTGAATTATGTTTTGATAAAATACAATGACAAACTTGTATAAATATTCTCAGAAAACACCATTCATTAGGCACATGAAAAAAATTGGCGCATTTGATAGCCCAAATGGCACCACCGTGAACTCATAATGTCCATACCTTATTCTGAAGGTGGTCTTGTTGATATCTTCCTCTTTAATACTTACCTGATGGTATCCTGATCTGAGATCTATCTTTGAAAATGTCCTTTCATCCTTCATCTAATCGAAGAGATCATCAATCCTTAGTAGAGGATACTTGTTCTTTATAGTCACTTTGTTCAACTACCTGAAATTGATGCACAATATCAATGTCCCATATTTCTTCTTCATGAACAAGACTAGGGAACCTTAAGGTGACACACTTGGGCATATATACACCTTCTTCAAAATTTCTCCAAGTTGCATTTGCAACTCCTTCAAATTTGGTGTACTCATTTTGTAAGGAATCTTTGATATTAGGGATGCCCCAGGCATCAAATTTATGGAGAAATAAATATCTCTCTTTGGGGGTAGTCTTGGTACCTCCTTGAACACATCTTCAAAATCTTCCAAGACTGCATGATCCTCCAGATTTGGAACCTTATCCTTAGATGCTTCCTCCATATGGGCTGCAAATATTTGACAACCCTTCCAGTAACACTTTTTTAGTTGCATTGTTGATATTTCCCAGATAGTCACTTACCTGGGAAATCCTTGCACTGCTCTCTAATTTCCTTCCTCATCCAAGAAAGTCAGTGCCTTGTTATGACAGTCTAATATGGCATGGTGTTGTTCCAACCAATCCATACCAATTAGGAAATCATATGATCCCAAAGGCAAGATGTTCAAATATTCCTTGGTATTCAGTCCATTCATGCCCACTGGACATGATTTAACCAACTCAACAACCTTTCTCTTGGCTCTTGTAGCCAATTGCACTAGCCAAGATTTCCCATGCTTTCTTCTTGGTAATTGAAATCTTTCCACTACCTTAGGATCTACATAGCTATGACTATCCTCTGAATCAATTAAAATAGTAAAGGCATGGTTATTGATCATACCTTCAACTTCAATCACGTGTGATTGAAACTTAGCTTGCTTGTTGTCCATGGCTTCATATATTCTTGGTACTCTTCTACCCATGTCCTCCACTATTTTTGCTTGATGAACATTGTGAACATATATCACCTTGTCCTTTATGTGAGAGAAATTCTATACTTATGATCTTCTTTATAGACCCAACATTGCATAGGTGCCTTCCTTGGACTTTTCCCACCTACTTCATCCATCCTGGGCTCTCTCAAAACTGGTTGTCCTTGTGTTGTTGGGGAAAATCACCCTACAGACTAGAAAATAGAGTTCAGACTTTGCATGCAGATATGACTGAATATAAATTACTTTCTACCTTCATCCCTAGATTTAAATCCCCTTTTCTTAGTAAATGCATGGAAAGATCAACCTACTTCATTCTCGGCATTTGATGTCGATCCTTAGTTGTTATTGATTACTTGTTCACAATCCTCCTTCCAAAGTTGACCTGCATTCAAGACAGGCAACAACTATTCATGCATACTATTTATATACTAATGGGTTAGAAATCAAACATATATTGATCAAACTATAAATAGTTCATGAATTGGGACGGGAAAATCATTTTCTTTATTACTTTGAATGAGTCAACTTACAAAATTTGAGACCGGCCACCACTCCTTGAACCTAATCCTGGGCTCCTCTTCTTCTATCCTTCAACTGCTTTTCTTTGAATCTCCTTTGGAAAAAGGAAAGGCTAAAGGGTTGGGACAATGGGAATACGTAAATGGGCAGAGTTTCTTTGCTATATTTTTCTTCCTTCTAAATGGGACCCCTAACCCTTCTTTTATAGGCTAGAAGGAGCTAGGTATTTGGACGAACCCTTGGCCATGCATGGCCGAGAGTTTCAATTAACTCACCCATATTTTTTTGTTCCGTCGGCAACTTTCCTTTTTTCATGCTTCTGAAGGTCCACGCTGGTTGTAGTGGGCCTGCTAGCGTGGACACTGTAGATCCACGCGGGCTGTAGTGGGCTAGCTAGCGTGGACTTTTAAAAATGGAGTTTTTAGAAGATTTGTTCAGTAGTTTTTGGAAAAGAAGGTTTATGAGATGGCATGATGCTAGGTAAGCATGTCTAGTGCAATTTAGGGTTATAACAGATGCCCCCTAATGTGTGAGGTCAGAAGAGCATTTGATGGCCGAAATACATTACCAATCTTTACTGATGTGCTAAATGATTGAGCCGAAGGATCAGAAACTGGGAGGTGTCATCTACAAAATAAAAAATGTCTCGCCGAGGCAGGCATACCCATACTCGGGATAAAATAGAACCATGGCTATCAATCAAATACACTGTAGATCCATGTCAAATAACTATAAAAATTAGTTGCGAACAATACATAGTGGAGCTACATCTCAAAATCAGAAAGATATACATATAGAGTATCCATCTTCCAGAAGTTGATACGACCTGATGGTTGGAGATGAGATCTTCAGAGCTCGAGCAACAACTTCAAAATCTTCAGAACTTGGGTAGGAGTGTAATATGAGTGTATGACTACACTACCTGAGGTCTTCGATGGCTCGTTGATCATGGACTTGATAATCTTGATGATCAAACTAAAGGTTTCAGTGATTTCGAACAAGGACTTGATTGGATGTTCAAGATGGTCGGGTATGAGGACAAGAGACTTATTGCAGAGGGGCCAACTCAGGCTTGGTGACAAACTTCCCTTGGACAATAACACGACAAATGATGAGACTCATGTAGCATGTATGTTAATCATAAGTCTACGAAGCAGGAGAAAATGCAAACTCTCCTTATGTTTGGAAGGATAACCAAATGGTGGAGGACACAACTCTATATAGCGAGAAAAAGCTTCCTAAGGTCGTACTACATCCCATAGTTTGATGAACAAATGGATAGATGTGCTTTATCCAAGGGCGACTCATTATGCTGCCAATAAAGAAAATACTTTTCCCTTCCTCTTTTTGGGGTATATTTGATTTTTTTGTTCTTTTCAATAATCGTGGAAAAAGAATAAAGGAATATTATGTTACAAAGGAGGAACGAGTGTTGCAAACATACAAGCTCAAGGTACAAGGACAAGACTGATGTTCTAGTAGAATGATACTTGGGAAAAATCTTCTAGGGGCCAAAGGTGTTAAGACGCAGAAGCAAACTGTCACAAGGCTGGCGTATAAGGTATGCAAAGGCGATTAAAAAAACACACAATGGCAACGCCCTTCGATGTAAGTTTAGTGAGCCCAAAGAAGGTAAGCTCGATGGTTTTTCATATTTAGAGAGTCTGAAAAAACATAAAAGGAGACTCCATTGGGGTACCTTTTTCGAAGGTATTCTAGTCGGTTCGGAAAAGGGGTAAAATAGCACCGATAAGACGTCGATTCAAAACCATTTGAACGACTGTGACAAGGGCAAGATCACTCGGCCATTTTTTCATTTTTAAGGAGTCTAAAAAAAACTTAACTATGGACTCCGTCAGGAATATTCTTCTGGACCAATTTAACGAGTGTGAAAGAATAAGGTCACTCAGTGATCTTTTCAATTTTAGGGAGTCTGAAAAGACCTTAACTATGGACTCCGTTGGGTTTTTTTTTTTTGTAAGTTTAGTCCCTCAGGCCCGAAAAAGGGATAAAATTATACCTAGGAGTACTCTTCTAAAGAACGAAAGTTCCATAGAGTATACCTTTGTTCGTACAGTTGACCGTCCGGACCGAAAAAGGGGTAAACTACCGCCGGACAGACATGACTTTAAATTTCAATTTAATGAGCGTGAAAGGACACAAGATCGCTCGACAATCTTTTCATGTTTAGAGGGTTTGAAAAGGGCTTAAAAGAAGACCTGTTTAAGGAATGTTCTTCTGGACCAATTGAATGAGTGTGAAGAAACAAGGTCACTCGACAATCTTTTCATCTTTAAGGAGTCTGAAAAGGGCTTAAAGATGACTCCATAATGGTTACTTTTCTTAGTTAATCTGGACGAGATCGAAAAGCATAAATGCAGTCTCGCTGGATGTTGCTTTTGGATCTCAAAGTGAGCTTGAAAAACAACAAAGGTAGCTCATGATCGACACTTTGTGGGTCAATGTCAGGTATCTCCTCGTAAGACCAGGCAAAAACGTCATGGAATTCTTTAAAAGGATCTGTATAGAGTTGAATCTCTCTAGGGAGAAGTCAGCTCTGACAAAAAAATTCTCCAAGACGCCAGGGTTTCGAGAGATATTGATCAATATAGTTTCAGCGATAGTTGCCATATTGCTCTCAGCATAAATTTCATGTGTAGCTAAGAGATTAATAAGACAAGGCCGATCTCTCGTCATAGTCACGATGAATTCTCCTGCTTCAATTCGGCTCAACTCTGGGAGGAAATATGATGTGTAATGAAGATCTTCCCAAGGTTTGTCCAGACTAGGCATTGCTTCGATTACTGCTTCATCAGAGGGAAAGACTACGTCTAATGAATCGATGTTGGTGAGAGAACCCTGAGCCCAAACAGGCTCTAGAAGTGGATCTAACTCTTGTGTAGGAGTTGGATTAGTGTTAGTTGAAGCTTGATGGACTAAAGAGTACACTACTTTAGTGGCAGACAAGGGCATGGACATGCCTGGGTGCCCTGTCTCATCCATCATGGCAGATGGGGAAGGAAGTATCCATGGATCTTCGAAGTAAGTCATGCAGAATGACGAAACTTGAAAAATCTCAACTTTATGGTGATTGGATATAAACTTGATATCGCCTTGAGGGGGCAGGTAATCGAAGGTCCCCATCAAATATGGGCACAAACCAAACCCTACGTTGACAATACTTGGTTGAGGATTATCAATCATCGGGACTGTGGATGCCCCCAAAGCTGGGTCAGGTCTAGAGAAAGACAATTGATCGATGGTCACTATCAGGCCTTCGTGTGGAAACAACAAGACCCAAAAAAACATAGCAACCACAGCTTGCATAGCATACGTCCAACTCCGTCCTAGCAAGAGGTTATAGTCGAGGGGAGCATCGACTACCTCTACTTCAATGCACACAGTATTTCCTCCTAACTGCACGGGGAAAGAAGGAACGATGCCATGTGGTTGGAATGAATGACCGTCGAAAGCAATGAGGATAGTAGGTGATGAAGACAAAACGGGTTGGCCAATGGCCTTCCAACATGCCAACAACATAACGCATGTCGAGGCGCCCTCATCGACCACCATGCGAAAGATATTCTGAGTAAAAAATTTTGTGGGATAAACCACTACTATCTGAAATGCTACGTGGTAAGGTAGACGAGGTTTTAAGACAGTTGTATCTAACATGATGGTACCCGGATTACAAGTCTCAGTAGAGCCCAAAGTGGTTAACAAGGATTTCCTCTAAGCAAGGCAACTTTGGAGGACCTCCAAAGTAGACATCGCACAAGGGGTTTGTGATAAATCTTCCACCACAGAGTAGTTCTGGGCATCCCTTGCATTTGGGTTATGAGAATCTTTTTTAAATGCACCTTTTGGAGTGCGTTTCATTGTTTCTCCCAACGTCTTCTCAATCTGTAGAGGAAGAGATGGGAGGTCAGCTTCTTTACCCTTCTCAGAAGCACTTGGTTTACTATAATCGTGAGCTCTAGTCAATATGAGATCATCACCCCTAACCATATATACATTTGTGGAGGTGGGGTTGTTTGGAGGCGGGCAGGTTTCTTGGCTTCCCCCTTCCGTTCTTGCAGAGGCTTGAGTTAGATTTTTCCCATGTTGAAATGGATTAGTCAACACTTCCTGTTGTTGTTGTGTGACAAACTTTTGGGCCTCTGTAAGTCGAAGACATATATGGGTCAGGTGGTCTTCCGCACATAAGTTGCATGGATACCTCACCTTCTGTTTTTCAGTGTTTTCCTCGCCAGCATTATCGTTGGGTTTTTTATCCCCCTTACCCTTCTTTCGTTGTTTTTTATTCCCTTCAAGTTGTTGGGTGGCCTTTGGGTTAGTCGACTGCATTGTGTGTACTTCCGACGTTTCGGTAGGGGGAGCAGCCAAAGTAGTAGTTTGGCTGGACGATGTGTGTTGTATGGATAACTGTTGCAACTTCTTTGTCAATTGCTCAGTGGGCTTGGTTTGTGCTGAACTGACAATACCATCGCCATGCGGTCCAGCTCTCTGTCTAGTTTTATCCAGTATTGAACGTGGCACATCTCGAAAGATGTTGTATAATAAACCGAACTGAGAATAGATGAGCTCAAACTATTGAGCCCTCATGATGGCGTCTTCTTCAGAGAAAACTCTGGATGTTGTAATGTCTTTGGATAACTGTGGGACCAAAGACTTAAGGAACCACTCAAGCAGAAATGTTGGTGGGACTGGTACTTTGACTAAACTCTTTTGGCGTCTCCATTCTCGGACATGATCAAAGATATGGTCCATTGTTGTCTATTTGAAATTGGCGAGCAACTTTGTGCCAGCATCGTATCTCACAGGTAACTAGAAATGGTTCAAGAAAGCCATCGCCAGTTCGCCAAAAGAAGATTATCTTGAGCGATTGAGCTCAATGTACCATTTCACGACACTCCCAATGAGAGTATGTTGAAACAATCACAAATGTACGGAGTCATCTTTCAATGAGTTAGATGAGCACCAAAGATGGAAGGTAGTCACATGATCTCCTGGATCTTCGTTAGGCTTGGCTTCGAACTTTGGAATGTCTGAAGGCAACGTCGTCGGCATAGGAGGCCAACGCGGATCATGACAAATAGGGTTGTTCAACAACCTTGTCAAATATGGCAAGTGTAAAGTCCCCAGGAACGGTAGTTTGCGTTGCTGCTGATAACCTGGGGAAAAGGGTCCTGGAGTTTGATTGGCACCAGGTTGCCAAGAAAATTTTAGCTGCTGGCCCATATTCTAGTAGAAACTAGGGCCCTGGCCAGCGTAAGGATTTTACATATGTGGAGACATCATCAGCTGATTTCCCAAATAGGACATAGATTGTTGGGCATGCATTATATTCGAAGGACTTTGGGAAGGATTACCCCATGCCAGTCCCATGGGGATAGGCATAGTAGTTTGTCCGGGGTTCCATTGATTGTCGAAAGAATTAACCTAGATCAAAATTCTAGAGGAGGGAACGGATCCTTTCCCTGAATTCCAAGGTCCTGCTAGGTTTTCCCCCTGTGTAGGAATAGTACCCTGCACAGGAGTAGATTGTCCAAAATGGGGTTGCCCCAAGTTGGGAAAGTGGCTGATGAGAAGGTGTTGTTACCAAACATTTCGTTCCAAGAAAATGGTGTCAAAACTACCGGCATACTATGTGAAGGTGGTCCTTGACTCCCCACTCCAAATAAACTATTGTGTGTAGGTTGCCCAACAGATCACTGATGTGATCCACCAAGTGAAGGGGATGAAGGAGGGATATGACCTCCTCCGCAAGGAAAATCATTAAAAGGGACAGGAGTGCCCCCCATGTGACCTTGCAGAGGAGCGCTAGAGCTCCCTACCCCCAGACCCAAAGTCTGTAAAGTGGAGTAGGAAAGTACAAGACTTGTACCTGAATTAGGCATCCCATATGAGAACGGAGGGCCTGTCGCACTAGGTGTGAAAGGGGTTTTGGCCACCACCAAAGATGGGTTCAGACCACTGTGCGAAGTAGTTGCGGTTGAGCCCATAGTGACTCAGACCGTCGACAGTGGGTTAGGAGATGAAATCTCTCTTGTGGTGACAACCGTGGTGGGAATTGAAGAATTCCCAGAAGGAGTAACAACATTGTTTTCATTGTTGTGTGCGACACTGTCTGGCGCTCGTGAAATTGAACTGGTACAATAAAAGGTGCCAAGAAATTAGTGGTTGGGGTTTCAACCGGGCCAAGAGCAGTTGCTTCAAGGTCCAAAATGGTCGATTCCTATGGGTGTTGTTCGGGCACAATGGTTTGTAACTCGGTCGCTTCAAAAGACCCTTGTTGGTCTAGCTTCTGCCTTAAAGGTGGCGAGGGTGGCTCTAGTGTAACTGGCAGCAGGCCAAGAAGCCTTTGTGACCAGCGTTGCTCGGGATCCTCCACTGTGTGAGAAGATCCAAGAAACTCTAAGGTAGTATAAACGCTCAAAAGTAACACCCACTACAAAAGAATCCCTAGAAGATAAGACAAACAAACACTAAATTAATTAGAAGAACAGCTACAACAACCGACACTAGAGCAACTTACCGGTGCAAGTGAAGCTCAAACATGGAAGCACCCTCTAGGTATACTCTACAAAGGGTGGTCCGACATCTGTACTAGGTACCGCAGTATACCCCTGCAGTCACCTATGTATGTCCCTAACAAAAATTGGCAACTAGGTTTCCAGCACGCGAACAATCACTAGGCAGGTACAGTCGAAAGTCGGGTAGACCATAATGAGCAGGGTATCGAGCCCGAAACCTATCAAGGGTATCGATAGAAAATGGTACAGAAGACAACTGAGGACCTCGAATGGATTCGAGACCCACGAAGCCCCGTGGCAAATGAAAACGACGGAATCCCAAAACAAGCCCTCTATATGTGTTCTCCACTACGATTGGTCCAGCTTTGGAGGGGTTATCTCCGCTACCTTTCTGCACGCGACCTCATGTTTATCCCCTATGTTAGAGGGGTCTCCCAGATAACTTTCACGACACTAGACTTAGACACTCCCTATCTCAGATTCCAATGTTTGATTTAAAATGGCCTTGAAGAGTTTCTTCTCCAACCTAATCCAAAGCCCTAGTCCTGAACTAGTTTGTGAACCCTATAAACATAAAAGTCTAGTGGATTTTAAATTTAGAATTACTTTTATGGTTTTATCTTACTTCAAGGGGTACGAGGGTGAAACTGATGATGTGTAAAAGACAAAAGAAAAAAAGGAATAAAAAATCTAGAAACAAAACTTTTACTGAATGAAAAATTTCGACAACTTTTCAAAAAATATTTTTAATTTTTCTAAGATTTTGGACAACAAACTCAAAGGAATTTCACTCGACTATGAGCTACTTATGATTTAAGTGAACTGCAAAAACTTATAAAATAAAAGACTTGTCCCTGACCTAATAATGCAGAAACACACTGTTCAACCAAACAAGAAAATGAAAAGATTTTTTTTTCATTTATTTTAAATGCTAGTAAAGCAAGGAAGGAAAAATACCGACAAGCAAAAAACCAAGAAAAAAAATTATGGCCTAATCGCAGATCGCAAAGAATCAGATTAACAAATCACACAATAGCAATCGTAAAAACAATGACTCTCACACTTGTCTAAAAACCGTAAAAAAATTATTTTTTATTTTTCTGACAACGTTTTAAATGAGAAAAAGCAAGCTAAGAGTAATATTAATCCTAATCTACTGACTGCTCACATAGAGATTCAAACACATGAGAGGAATGATTCTTATTAAGGGAAAGGATGATTTCCTTACCCTCAGAAAAAAGTATTATGTACAAGCACACAACTGTCACTTTAACAGCACGTGTGCAAACGAGCGTCGAATATAGACAGAGTGCATGTACACGCGGGCTGGCCTTGTACAGGCCGCACGTATATCTAAACTCTGAGAAAAAATGGAAACAGACAGAACAAATCAAGAAGAGACCACTGATATTGATAATCAGGATCCCTTGAAGGCTTGGACACTCTTTCTAACAAAAAAATAAATAAGGCAAGGAAAAAATAATAAGGTAAAAAACAATTTGAGATAGGACTATTAGCAAACAAGCCTTAGACAGAATTCCAGAAAACCCCCTGAGAATGTGTGATTCTGACAGGGAAGAGGATGACTGCCTCTGAGGTTCTCTGAAATCTACACGCTACTGCTACCTCTACAGCTATCATTCACACGCGGGCTATAAGAGGATATGGCATGGGTACATGCATTAAGACCTTGTGCAGGCTGCGTGTACCTCTGTGGGTCCCGAAAAATATAGTCAAGCAAAATTCAAGGAAAGCTGGTATGGAAAATCGGACTCCATGCTAGCTCAGACCTTATAGAAATGAAAAGAAAAGACAAGCAAGAAAAACTAGTCTTTAAACTACCCAAAAGCTAAATAAAATTCCAGGAACCCTAGAGATTTTCCTCAGTATGGTTGCCAATTCTGTTGTTGGGGAAAATCACCCTATGGACTAGCAAATGGAGTTCAGACTTTGCATGCAGATATGACCGAATAGAAATTACTTTCTACCTTCATCCCTAGATTTAAATCCCCTTTTCTTAGTAAATGCATGGAAATATCAACCTACCTCGTTCTCGGTGTTTGATGTCGATCCTCAGTTGTGCTTGATTACTTTTTTGCAATCCTCCTTCCAAAGCTGACCTACGTTCACTACGATCAACAACTATGCATGCATACTACCTATATATTAATGGGTTAGAAATCAAACATATACTGATTAAACTATAAATAGTTCATGAATTGGGACGGGAAAAAAAAATTCTTTATTACTTTGAATGAGTCAACTTACAAAAGTTGAGACCAACCACTGCTCCTTGAACCTGATCCTGGGCTCCTCTTCTTCTGTCCTTCAACTTCTTTTCTTTGAATCTCCTTTGGCATAAGGAATGGCTAAAGGGTTGGGACAATGGGAATATGTAAATGGGCAGAGTTTCTTTGCTATATTTTTCTTCCTTCTAAATGGGACCCCTACCCCTTCTTTTATAGGCTAAAAGGAGCTAGGTATTTGGACGAACCCTTGACCATGCATGGACAAGAGTTTCAGTTAACTCACCCATAGTTTTTTGTTCTATCGACAACTTTATTTTTTTCGTGCTTTTGAAGGTCCATGAGGGCTGTAGTGGGCCTGCTAGCGTGGACACTGTAGATCCACACGGGTTGAAGTGGGCCAGTTAGCGTGGACTTTTAAAATTGGAGTTTTTAGAAGAGTTGTTCAGTAGTTTTTGGAAAAGAAAGGTTATGAGATGGCCTGATGCCAGGTAAGCATGTCTGGTGCAATTTAGGGTTATAACACCTTGAGGACTATTTCTAAAAAATGGTGGCTAGTTCCCCTTCTCCCTCTGCTCCCTCTTAAAATTCCTCTTGTCTTCCCAAGATTTTTTGGAAGTAGGCTTTCCTTTTTGCTGATCATATAAGAATTTTTCTCTCCTAATAGTTTCTTCCATAGTCTTGGGATCATCATATTGGATTTTATCACTGATGAAAGATGGCATCCCACTCATATATCTTTGGATTTTAACTATCCCATCCTTAATGAAAGAGACATACTTCAACAAATCTAGAAATCTCTTACCATATTCATCTATAGTCATGCTGCCTAATTTAAGTTCAAAGAACTGTTTCATATTTATGTCATGGTATCGCTTGGTTAAGTACTTCTTTTCAAAATGTCTCTTGAATTCCTTCCATGTAACTTCCTTTTCTCTGATGTGTTTCACTTGCACATGTTGATCCCACCACATGGATTCCTTTCTTTTCAGCTGATAGATTGCAATTCTTCCCTCTGCATGAGAGGAATAATTATGCAATTGGAAATATTTCCTCATGCCAAGTAGCCATGTCTCAACATATTCATCTTTTTGGTTCCCTCCATCAAAAGTACGAGGTTTGATATTATTCATTTCACCCTTCAGTTCATCCAATTCAGATCTCCTATGCTTCCTAGTAGGATATGGACTTGAGTTGTTGTGTGGCCTCCTTTTGGAATGCCTTTGGGAGTGTTGATAATGTCTTCTACCACTCCTTGATCTTCCTTTCTTCTCATGGGTCTCGTGACTTCTTGATTTGTTGGAGCCACTCTCCTTATCCAACTTCCTTTCAATTCTTTCCAGGAACCACATTAACTTCTTATTGAAGTCTTCCTATTGCTCCTTGGCTCTCTTAAGAATTTCATTATCTGCTTGGTGAATTTGGACATATTTTTGAAATTTTTCAATAATTTTCATCATTCCCATGTCTTTATCTATTTCTGATCCATGCTCATTGGAGTTTGTTCCTTCAACTCCCAAATGGAAATACATTCCTCTAACTTAATTCTCTGAACTGTAAGCATCATGTGCCTCCTCCATTTCTTTGCACTATGCGACAATTCGGTTCGGTTCTAAAAATTGTTAACTCTACAAAATGTGCATTCAACCAAATTTTTGTTAGGCTATTAGAGTTAATAATTTTCCAGAATAACATTAACCAATATAGTTCAAAAAAATAATACTCAACTCTATTTTCTGTGGGTTTTTGTCGATCAACAACCCCTCAGGCTTCTATCTCTAAACCCTACTCTGTTCTGCAATAATTTTCGGGTGCCATCCCCTTTTCCTTCATCCCTTAATTTGCATGTGACCATGGATGTGACTAAGTGCTATTAGTTGGGTGCTTATCTAGAGTCTTGAAACTTCGGGGCTCCAGAGCTTCGAACGATTTCACATCTTCACACACAAAAAATATCGAACCTCAAATCTTTGAATGCTTCCACGTCACCCCCAGTGATGTCATCATGCCACATTACTTTGGCGCTATGAGACTTCAGGGATTTATTCCTCCCACTCGATCATGAACCATTTCTTCTAGAGTGTCAAGTCTCTGGACTACCGCATTAGTTGTCTCATGTCCTCTATGATCAGCGGTTGAGGTAGACTCCAGCTTTTGGGAGTTCTCTATTCAGGTCTAACTGTAACATCTTTCCTCCGGAGTTCCAAGTCTCCAAACTTCACGATCTAGCACCACATTTCTACTGGGGTCAAGTTATCATGGCCCCGGTCTAGTGAATTATTCACCCATTTTTTAACTACTTTTTTTGTATTCATCAGGGGCTCCACTACCCATGCTCAAGAGGAGTGACACGTGTCAAAATACTAGAAGCAGACACATGGTCCAATATGATGGGTGACACGTGTCACGTTCTAACTAGAATTTCTATCTTCCAAAGGTTATTAACTCACTGACATGTGGCACATGTCCCATGTGTCCATGTCATCCCTGGTGACGTCCACAGGCCACGTCACTTCAAGAATTCAGGCTTCGAAAGATTTTACACTTTCACACTCCAATTCTCCCAAATGCCGAACTCCTGAAATTTCTTACCTTTCGGGATCCACATAATACAACTGTCAACAATTAAGGTGGTGACACGTGGCATGTCTAGGAAAGGTCCACATCACCACAGGAGACGTCACCATGCCATGCCACTTATATTCTTCAGCTTTAGTACTTCAGGATTTGGGGCTTCGGGAGATTCTACACTAGCACATTCCAATTCTATCGGACATTGAACTCTTGAACAAGATGATCTTCTGAAACACATCTCCTTTTGCGAATGGTCTGGATTAACTCTAGACTTCAGGACTTCGATATTTTCACTCTATCACACCTTGTTTCTCCCAAATTTTGAATTCCCAAACAAGCCCATCTACTAACACGTGTTCCTTCGGATGGACGGTCCAAGTTAACTACAGACTTTGTGACTTTAGGTATTTCTCCTTAGCACACCTTGTTTATCTTGAATTTTGAACTTCGAATGACTGTGAGATCTATGATTCACAACCACCCATGTGCAGATATGACAACTGAGATTTTTTTTTTCATTATGCCTTACCTTATTTTCTTGGCTTGATTTAATGGCTCCGAACTATTCTTTCTCAAATCCAATGGTAAAAATTTCTTTCCAGATCTATGGTGTAGATACTCTCTGGGACTTCAGACTTCGCGACTTTGACTTGGAGGTTAACTCTCATGCATATTCCTCCAAATCTGATGGTTGGAAAGGTTGGCCTTTACCCTGTGCAGATCTTATGCCTCAAATTCAAACCTTTTGGCCCAACACAACGGTTGTTGTGGCTTCTTTCTATGTTTCCATTACATAAATTGTTATACCTCCTGAGCTTCATAAAATGACCAAGGTATTCTCTTGTCACCCAAGAGCGTTCTTAACTCATATTTTGTCTATTTTGACAACAATTCACTCTAAAACCTATGTTTCATTAACCACCTACACGACCCATCTAGGCTCAGTGTTGAAACCATGCCTCTGATACCAATTTGTGACATCCCCAACCACCAACAGGTCGGGAAATGCTACCTCAAAAAACTAACATGCTCGAGCATACATACATACATACATACATACATACATACATACATACATACATATACATATACATATACATATACATATACATATACATATACATATACATATATATATATATATATATATATATATATATATATATATATATATATATATATATATATATATATAATGCAATTTTAAACAGACATAAACATTTTTTACTTACACATATTCTTGTGGAAGCGACAATAACACATACCAATATTTAACTCACGATTTACGTTCTGCTATCACACAGCATAATGAAAAAATAATACTAAAATCATACATGCAGTAATCACAGACAAAACCCATAAATATAACAAGATATATAAATACACAACATGTAACCAAACTTGGAAATGGTACTTATCTTTTAATTGAAGTACACCAATTGTGTACAGACCTTCCATGAACCTCTCGGCCTTAGACCACACTGATCATCAGTCTCAGCAGTGGGCCACCCCCGAGCTGGGACTAAACTCCATTGGACAAGGGATTTCTAGGCTAGACAGGGATAGCAGGAAGCTGCACAGTACAACAAGAGGGATTTCCTCCAAGGAGCCACTTACGCCCATCGCTCACAGACTCTCACTCCCCACATGCTTGTCCCACCCCAAGAGTGTACACCTTCATTGTCACACAGTCCATCAGTTTCTCCACCTCCCTTCTAGGGCTTCAGCAATAGGTCGGACAAAATTCTCAGAGATCTATAGATTCTATTGGACTCCCTCCAGGAGAACTCACTTTCTCAGCACACTCTCTCACCTGGAGATATTTTCTCACAAGCATGACAACCTGCTTCTTCTATCCACACTCTCTGACCTGGGAGAGTTACCCATAGGCCTGACAACCTGCCTCTTCAAACCAAATCTTAAGTCAACTAGGTAACCACAGTAGCCAACTCTGGTAAGGAAAGGGATGGCTCAACAATTTATATAGGTTCAAAAAGGTAAAGGGTTCAACAATGGAGGAATTGGATGGTTGTGTGCTTGCTCAGTGCGTGAGTGAATCAGGGCAATGGATGGCTCACCTAGTCCCAATGATGAGAGAGAACTCCTAAGGAAAGATGGCCAGAATGGTTCATGAACCCCCAACAATGGTGGAAATTCCCACATAAATCTGCATGTGTCTTGGGTGACACTTGGCTCTCCAAGAGCACGTTCCTCACCACTTGGAACTCATTCATCCTCCCAACAGAACTTAGGATACCTAGGTTTTTTTCCCCAAACTTTAGTAATCTAAGAAAACAAATTATAATATTCCATTGGGTTAAGCCCTCAAGATTATCCCCTTTTCCTAGTATCTCATCCCCCCTTGCTTACCCAACCTAGTGGAGCTTAGTCCCCCATACCCTTTCTTTGTGGTAGGTCTACACACAACGATGATGTTTATATTAATAATATGAATATTTACATGTACAAAATAAGCTCTTGGACTTTAACATCTAGGCTCTTCGGACAATTAAACACATAATCCTACCAGCTTATAAATATTTGGCTCACCATCCTACAAAACATGTTACATTCATAATTACAACTGGGGCTCGGCCTTGGGATATTACAACAGAAGCTAAGTTATGGGTATGTCGGCTAGCACCATCCACAAATCCAAAATATATGGGGAAATATGATGGCATTTGTGCATTCAAGAACAAAGAAGGGTATAATCAGTTGAAGATCAAACAAAACCCTTACACGCAAAAGTAAAGACACACCAAACCAAATCATATGGTACAATAAAGTACAAAGCACACATGCAAGATTTGGTAAGCATAGTACTTCTTTAGATAGAGCCCATTACAAGGTTTATTGAGAGGGATTCCATCATAGTCGAATAACTCGTATGCACCTATTTGTAGCACACATTTTATGATGTAGGTTCCATGCCACATAGGTTCTAATTTTCCTTCTCCAAGTTTACCATGGTCTGGGTCATAAACCAAGACTATATCTCCTTCTGCAAAAAGACAAGGTTGGACAAACTTATCATATTGTGTTTTGATAAATTAATGATATGTCTCATTAATGAGAGAAAAATCATGATGGATCTCATCCATCTTCGTTAGATATAGGAAATGTTACTCCTCGTAAGAGGTGTTGGGAAGGAGTTCTACGACTAGTTTCAAAGATGTAATTTCAGATTCAATTGGCAACACCGCTTCTAACCCATATACCAGCTAGATAGGTGTGAAACTAGTGGCGGTTTTGACAGAAGTCTGATAGGCCCAGAGTGATGAAAAGAGTTGTAAATTCCAATTGGTTTTGTTCACCCACACCATGAGTTGAAGCATATTTTTCAAGACTTTGTTGATGGCTTCAACTTGTCCATTGACTTGAGGATAATATGGGGATGATTTTTCATGTCGAAAACCCGATTTGGTAGTCAAATCACTCATCATCTAATTTTGGAAATGAGATCTGTGATCAGTTATGATAGCTCATGGGACTCTCAATATAGAGATGATGTGGTTAAATATGAAAATAGTATCATTTCAGCCATGATTTAGGAATGTAGGCATAGCCTCAACCCATTTAGTAAAATAATCGACTGCGACGATAATATAATTGTGCCCCTCAGTTGAGGTAGGCTTGCATTGCATGAAATCAATGCCCAATTTTGCAAATGGTCCAACGGAAATGATTGGATGTAGTGGAGAAGGGTGCGTTTGTGCTTTCTTGTGAAATATTTGACAGGGTGGGAACTTTTTTACGGCCTCGATACACTCTTTGAAAATGGATGGCCAAAAATAACCTACACGTAAATCTGTTGGATGTAGCCATCCCAAAGAGATGACCGCCACAATATCCTAAGTGACATTCATTTAGGAAATTCTCATCCTCTTCATGATTCATACAACGTTGTAGAACATTATCAATTCCACAACGATATAAAGTGTCTCCAACAATAAGGTAATATTTTGAGTGATGTTGTATACAATGTCAGTCATCATGCGAAATATATGGGCAAAATCATTGGGTCTAGAGATATAAGAGAATGTCTACATACCATGGATCAGAAGTATTGATAAGGAACATTGATTCATCATTATGGGGAATATCACTGGGACCAGTTTCCTCATCATTATGAGGAAGATCACAAATCAACTTGGAAAAAACCAATGATTTCTTTTCCTTAGATTTGGTAAACTCGAGATTGAATTCTTGAAGAACGATGATCCATTTTGAATATTTTCCCCCAATTACTTGATGATTCAAGATGTGGTACATGGGGTTCAAGTAAACAATAACTGTGGTAGTGAGAATTAAGATGTAGTGCCAAAATATTTGGACAGTAATGACTGTTGTCGAAGCCAACTTCTCAACATGTGAATATCAAAGTTTGAGACCATAAAGGATCTTACTTAAATAGTATATCACATGTTATGCATCGTCGTTGTCCTCTTGAACTAACACTATGGAAATAATGGAAGCAAGGGCGGCTAAGTAAAGGGTATAATCTCATGTGTATTTAGGGGGGTGTATCAATAGTGTATGTGTTGAAGAATATTTGAGAGCGTCAAATGAGCATTGAGCAAGTTCATTCCAGATGAAAGGGACATCTTTCTCTAACAATATCATGAATCCTTTCATGATTTATGCATAATTGCAGATGAAACGACATAGAAAGCTTTCCTTCCTTTGCAAACTTTGGAGTTGGGTAATTTTGTTGGGAGGAGGTAAAGCCACAATAGCTTTTACTTTTAAGGGATCCACCATAATCCCATATTTGGATACTACAAAACCTAGGAGCCTCCTCGATTCGATAGTAAAAATACATTTGTGGGGATTCAAGTGTATGTTATAATGCCAACATCTAAGAAAAATTGCTCTTAGATGATGAAGATGATATTTTCAATGAGCCAAATAAGCTGGAAAGTCATCAAGGTAGGGCTCAACAATATGCTTGATATCGTGGAAAGTGTTACAAAATAGCCTACTACAAAATGGCTACATCATTTTTAAGGCCAAAGGGTAAATTACGAAAAGAGAATTTTCCCCATGGGAACATGAAGGTTGTCTTGTTTTGATCATCCGGAAAAATATCTATCTAATTATAGCATGAGAATCCATCCATAAAAGAGAAGATTACACTTTCAACGCAATTATCGATAATTTGGTCGATGAAGGGTGTAGGGTAATTGTATTTTGGACAAGATTTATTGAGATCCCTGTAGTCGACACAAATGCAAATTGTCCCTTGTTTCTTTGTGACCAAGACGATGTTAGAAACCCATTCGGTCAAAGGTACAGGGTAAACGAAACCGAATTTCAAAAATTTTTCTACTTCTTCTTTTACTGTCGTAGTTTTCATAAGATGTATAGGGTGAAGTTTCTGTCATACAGGTTTGGCTTCAGGGTAATTTTTAATTTCATGTAGAACAATTGAAGGATTGATCCTTAGAATTTCTTCATAGCTCTAGACAAAAACGTCATGGAATTATTTAAATAAGGTGGTGTTATATTGAATTTCTTCAGTCGATCAATTTGTGCCTAATTGTATATTTTCCATGACACCCTCTTTTTCTGATATGTCTACATTGATGGTTTGTGAAATGTTTCCTAAATTTCCCCTAGAGATAATATCCTGAGTAAGTATCAGAGATTGAGGATTATCGAAAATGTCATATGGAAAAATAGATTGAATATTTTCCTCGATTTCATCCAAACTTGGAAGAAAGGATGAGAGGTGATGGTTATCATCCCAAGGTGACTCTTTGATACTAAGTATTTCCATTATGGATTTGTTGGATGGAAAAATATGTAGGATGTAATCAAAGGTCAATGATAAATAATTCAACCAAGATGGTAATGGATAATAATTGGACACCATCAGATGTTGCTCATCGGGTGAAGGAGAGACAGATTGAATGGCATTATATTCGGCCTCTGTTGGGCTAAGTGGAATAATGTCACCTAGCGTATCAAACTCTAAAGGAATATGCATGATCCAAGGATTAGATGATTTGATGGATTGATGTATCATAGTCAAAATCATATTTATCGTTGCGATATGATGTGAATTTTTGAAGAACAGGTGTAGGGAAAGTTCCCATGAGTGAAGAATATTTCAATAGAACCACCCCTACACTCTCGTAAGTAATCATTGAGTCCCCCAAAAATGGAATATTGTTGGTGGTTTGGCTGTGAGCATCAGGTGTATAGTAATCTACCTGATCGATAGTAATTATTTTTCCTTAATGAGGAAATTGGACACATTGAAAAATTGAAGAGGCCACAACAGTCATAGCATAAAACCATCTTCTTTCAAGTAGCAAGTTATAATCTAAAGGATTGTCGACTACTTCCACATCGACAGAAACATTTTTTTCCCCCAGTTGAATAGCTGATGATTGTAATAGTCCATCAGGTCTGAAACCTCTTCCATCAAATGATTTTAACATGGTGGGAGATTGATTAAGACTTGGTAATTTAAGACCTTTCCAAAATGCTAAGGATATGACACATGCCTATGTTCTTCATCCAATATAGTGCAATGAATGTGTTGATTGTGAACAACAACTTATATTTGAGACACAAGTTGGTCAGAGAGACTCGATTTATAATCATCCAGGTTAAAGGTAATAGCATTGGATGACTTGGGATATATAGCTTCAATGGCCGCCAAGAGATTCCTATGCTGACTAGGGTAGTTTTGTAGAACTTTGAGTGTCAACATTTCACAAGGGGCTTGGGATATATATTCAACTATGTTTTAGTTCTGGGAAGCATGATCGTTGGGATTACAGGTCTACTTTTGAATGGTACTCTTGGGCGGATGTAGTATAGAGCCAAAATTTGGTTTCTCAATATGGAGAGGTCCAGAAGGAGGGGTAACAAAGGTGGAAGGTGGATTAGCCACAGTTCCATTAGTTACACTTTCTTTACCTATTTTCCTTGGAGATGTGTCATAATTTTTCGTTCTAGTGCTCAAATCTACACCATTGAACATGTAAATATGTGCACTTGAGGAAGTATCCTCTTTAGGAGGATGACCTGGGTTCTCGCCTTGTGGAGGTGCAGGAGTTTGTGCAACCATTGAATTTTGCCGCGGAAAGGGACTTGTCAAAACAATGGGTTGGGAATCTCCTTTGACAAATTTCTATACTTCTTCGTGATGAAGACAATATCTTGTGTAATGATATTCGACACATATGAGATAGGGAAATTTATGTTTCCACTATTGTTGCTTTTCAGCAACAGGTGGTTGTGTTTGTGTTTTTGGATTTTCATTTTGATTATTATTTTTCTTTGATTTATTTTTACTCTTCTTTTTTCCTCTAGATTGCGGTGATGAAGCAGATTGAACTGCATTCACTTTAGATATTTAATTTGGGGATGAATTAAATGGGATTGAATACTACACCATAGTCGGGGTAGATACTAAATTATTTGTAGTCCAAGTTGACTGTGAGGTAGGTTGAGTTTTGGAAAAACCAATAATTTCTTCAGAATGAGCGGAAGATGATGGTTTGGATGGATCGGTCCGGGAGCACTTCGAATTAGTTCATATAAAGCACCATATTGGGTATAAACCAAATCCAAATATTGGGTGTGAGTAATAACTTCTTCTTTTGTAACTACACCTCCCATTTCTACATCATGAGCAATAGTTGGTAACATAGATTTCGTGAACCATTCCGCAAACAATTGGTCTGGGGTGGTAGCTTTGATCAACTATTATCATCGTCTCCACTCATAGATATGATTGGAAATGTGTACAGAATTGGTGTGATGAAGGGAGGTCAAAAGTTTCATTCTATTTTCGTATCTAATCGATAGTCGAAAATGGGTTAGGAAATCCATTGCAACCGAATTGAAATATTGAAAATATATGCATTGTAATTCAATATACCATTTTGTTGTGGAGCCAATAAGAGTACGTTGGAAAAGACATAGCTGAATAGAGTCATCCATCAATGATTTTGATGAACACCAAAGATGAAATGTCATGAAATGGTTATTCAGATCTTCCCTAGGTTTACCATCAAACTTTGGGATATTTGATGGTAACTTTGCGGGAATTATTGGCCATAAAGGAGAATGCAATATGGGATCATTTGTTAATCTCAAGAGATCTAGGAGATCTAAAGTAGCCAGAAAAGGTAATTTTTTATTACTTTGGGGATGATATGTATGAGGTATGGGAACACCAGTAGGACCATAAACTAGTTTTTGAGGGAAGTTGTATCAAGAAGGTCCTCCCATATATGGTTTTTGAGGATTTTGTCCAACAAAAGTAGAATTTGTTTGTTGAGGGACTTGGGAAAAAGATGAAGGAAAACAAAATTGACTTTGAGGAGGATAAATAGTTGGACCCTGAGGAGGATAGGCAGTGTGACCTGGAGGAGGATAACCAATTTGACCCTGAGGAGGATAACCAAATTGACCCTCTAGAAGATAACCAATTTGACTCTCTGGAGGAAAAGATGATTGACTCTGGGGACCCCAAGTGGGATTTGAGACACCTGGGAATGGTTGTCCAAAGTACAGTACTGAAGGGTTAGGATTTAAAGATCCTCCTTGTGGGGTTGGATTAAAATATCCTCCTTGAAGTGGTGGATTAAAACACCCTCCCTAAGGTGGTCCTCAGGTTTTTTTGTGGATTTCTGACAAAATTACTTGGAACTTTCCCCCCTACCATAGGTTCAGTAATGACAAGAACGTTTCCACTAAATGAGGGATTCCCCTATGAAGGAACTTTTACAATGAATGAGGGGTTCCCCCTAGTAGGGAATTTTCCACTAATGAAGGATTTTCCCCCAGTACCGATTTGTCCCCCAGTCGGGACTTGTGGTATGACAAGGTTTTGCATTCTAAGATGGGAAGGTGTTTCGATAGGATTTTGTAGTGTGAATGAATTTTTTTCTTGAAGAGGCATCGTTGGTGCAACCATCATAGTGCTTTGTAAATGAATAGGAAGGAGAATACATGTATCACTCAATATTTGACCTGAAGTGGTATAAATTTTAAGAGTTGGTCCTACAGGATGACCAAGGAAATGAATCAATGGTTCTGTACCTGCATTAGTAGTGACAGGTGTATGTGGAGGGGCATAAAATGGTCTATTCAAAATGAATTTTTCAAAAAAATCATGGCTCGATGGATTTTTCCATATAGGATGAACAAGAGTTTGAGTTGGATCTACCATTGTAGTAGTACGAGCAGGGGTTGTATATCCTTCACTTGTGTTGAGTTGTTTTGATTCCATATTAACCTCTTTGTATGGTCTTGATGGTAATATGGGATAATCTTTAGGTATGATATTTTCTTAAGAATCTACTCAGACAATAAGTGGATCAAGAGGGTTGGTCAATGGTGGGTTTACAGGAGAGACAACACCTTCCTGAACTATCAAAATTTCTCCCTCGGGATGTTCAATTAAAGGAGTAGCAACACTCCCCATTTCATAGTAGTTTTCTTCTTCAATAACCTCTCCACAAAAAGTGTCTTTAGGTGAATTAGGAGGTAAGGGTTTGTAAAATTTCAGATGAAACCCTTGCATCCTACGTGATCGACGAAGATATTTATTAGCCACAATACCAATTCTTAAGGAAAACTAGGGAGAATATACAACACTTGCTAAAAAACTAAAAAGATGAACAAGAAAACCAAGAAATTCTCACAATGAACTTGTTGGTGATGAAATCCAACATCGGGGGAAAAAGTGAGAAGGGGATGGGATTGAGTAGGTGGATTAGTTACATTGGCAACCTACTTAATGGACTTACACCTTGGTGAAATTTCTTGCACAGTCTATTCATGGTTTACCCTCCAAGGATCTCGAGTGAGTTTGAACAGCATCTAACCCAGGTACAACAAAGAATCCCCTTCATGGTCACCTCATGTATAGACCCTATGAAATATCTCCACTAAGTTTACCAACCCGCAGTCAGGCGGGTACAGTCGAAAATTAGTTCCAAACATATGGGTAGGATATCAAGTTTGAAATCCTTCAATAGAACATAATACAATTGGACTGGTAAACTCTTGAGGACCCTGAATGGATTTGAGATTCACGAAGCTTCGATACCAAATGAAAACAATCGATTCTCAAGAAGAACCCCCAATATACGATTGTTCCTCTATGATTTGTTAATCCACAAAGGGGTAATATCTTTTGTTCTCCCACACATGACCTCATGTTTAACCCCTGTGTGAGAGGGGGATCTCGACTATGCTTATACAAAAAATGGATTTGTTGTCCCTATCATAAGATTATATGTTTGTCTTTAACTCTTTGGAGAGTTAACCTCACAACCTATTTCAAGTCTCTATCCCTAGTCTAATGTTTATACACAAGCCCTAAAAATAAAATTTGCTAGATCACTTTTAATTAGCATTTGATTTTAATGGTTGTTAGTTACTCAAGGGCGAATGGTAGTGAAACTAGTGATTTTTTTCAGACTCGACTCTAAAAAGAAAGCAAAAAGAATGAGATGCAATTTTTATTTTTTGATGAAATTCTATTTATGGGAAAGAGAGGATTTTCTTTCTTTTTTGTATCACTAACAAACACTCAAAAGAATGCAACACTTAATGCAATTTTTTTCCTAGCAAGAACCCACACATTTTCCAAACTACCAAACGAAAATCTTTCAAGTTTCCAAAACCAATGCATACAAAGTTCTTCAAATTTTCCTTTTCTAATTTTTTAGATGCAAGAAATGATGTGCTTATAATACTTCTTTCTTTCAATAAAAATGAAATAGTTATCCACTAAAATGACATAGAACAAGAAGCAAGATATTATCCAAATAAAGATACTCACAAAAGAAATCAAAGAGAATCAAACTCACTCAAATAGAGATCAAGAAATCAATAAAACCACACTTAACAATCTTTGAAAAATAAGATGCAAGAAATAATATTGAAGCTAGGTTGTGATAAGAAATCGAGTTTCAATTCATTCAATCAAAGCAAGATTGATAAGGAACTCAATGAACAACAAACCCTTGCAGACTTTTCCAATCAGTCAGATAAATGACGATATTGCGAAACAAGGACTAAACCAATGAAAGGTAAATCAATCGCACAATCAAGAAGGAATTTTAAAGAACAATAAAGATGAATAATAGTTCCTTGAACTAGTCAAAATCCAAAAAACAAATTGAGGATTCCTGGGTTAAAACCTATGATCAACAGATAAAACAAAAATTGGAAAACAACTTGAGATTATCACAAAAAGGAGAGAGTGGTGCTCTGGTATTCAAAGAGACAGAGAATTGTGTAACTCCTAATAGGGCTCATGGGGAATTTTATTCTAACATTGGGGCTCTGAGGCTCACTGCAGAGGACAGCCAATTCTGGGAAAGTTAAAAAAAAATGATGAAAAGGCCAAAAACTCATGAAAAATCAAACAATGGTTTTGTCAGGCTTCCAATAAAGAAGAGGCAAGAGGAATTACTTCAGATTTCAATATCAAACAAGATATAATTGATAGGCAAAGGCTCCCATACAAACCAAGGAAAGACTAGTCAAAGTCATTCCCTAGTGGAGTCTCCATTTTTCGGTTACGAAATATTCCCCCTACAGATAGGTGAAACTTCCCTTGGATTGCTAGACCCCTATACCAATAAAGAAAGAGTACAAGTGGACTCTAACATACATTTAAATGCATCTAGAAAAATCAAATCGAGAAGGAGAGAAAGGACATGATGTACCTTTTTCGACGTTTTTCCTCGTTGCTTCCAATCCTAGAGCTTGATCGTCAAACTCCTTGGCACAAACTGAGATTTGTAATAGACAGAAAAGAGAAACAAATATATCATAATCTACTTGATTAGATAAGACAAGTATATCTATGAATATTAGAACTATAGTAGACAAGAACATGTAACAAGACATAGACTTGAAGGAAATAGGCCAAGTATATATTGAATGAGAACCAATAAGAAGATACTTACATACCACAATTGATTTTGTAGCAGCTTCTCCAATATCTCCTCCTCCAACCCTTGCATGAATGAATCAAGATCAAAATGATGATGATTTATTGATTTCTTTCCCCTTTTCACCATGGAAATGCCTCCAATTTATATGCTTTGAGAGGCTCAACCACCTTGAGTATTTTTGGAATAGGTTGAGGATATGGCTCCATAGTTTATGATTCTTTCCTTAGATAGAGACATGGAGTAGGATTCGAACCAAACAAACCCCAACCTTTCATAGTTGTCCCTTAGAAGAAGGTGGGATTCATCAAGATTACCTCCAACCAACAATGGTGACCCCTTAATGTTGAAGACAGAGTGCCATGGCACCCCCTTAGCATAGTGTAGGGAGCACCAGTGCTCCCTAAGAAGAGGCAGGGGAGTGCTAGTCTTCTTAAATGCCCAATAATGGTCAAAATCCTAGGTGAAAAAGTATGTTTTGACTTTCAAATGATGGGGCTTTTCTTTCCAACATGATTTAAGGGTTATGACAAGTGTTTTCATGGTGTCCATTGAGTTTCAACACTTACAAAAAGTGTATGAGGCATGTCATGACATTTACGACACTTGCAACAATTTTGGTGTGACATTTGCACCACATGCGACTATATATATATATATATAATGGTGAAAACCTCATTAAGGCATAATCATACAGGAGTTGGCATAAAAACCATTTTCTTTGGAAAGCCTTCATCTGTAAAATTTTAAAAACAATAATGAGCTTATGGTGAAAACCCTGAACCATAAGATAGAGTACATTTGAAAACTAGTCCACTAGCAAATATTCTTTGCGAAATAAAAAAAGAAAAAGAGAAAAATTACTTACTAAAAGTTCTACAAATCATTCTTATGGCTTCCATATAAATAATTCCCATATTAAATGCTTATGGATTATTACTCATATGATCATCCTAGTTACTTTGTTTGAAGTATAGATGCAATCCAGCGCTTTACAAGACCACTCCTTCAACAATTCTCAAGCATGGAAGTAATAATGCAACCACAAGTCTAAATTTCTATAAAAAGTATTGAAGCTATTAAAACTACAAGGACATTCAAAAATGCAAGATACACAACATTCATACTCATAATATTCAATAATGATATTAAAAATGAGAGGCTATAACTCTAACTTCAGCATCAAGATCATAGGACAATGGTGAATTCAAAACTATGTCATTCTACTACATATTTTGTATTCTAAAGCATGTAAAGAGTTGATATCCTACAATTCAATAATGATATTAAAATTAAGAGGCTACAATTCTAACTTCAACATCAAGATCATAGGACAATGGCTAATTTAAAAGTATGTCATTCTACTACATAGTTTGTATCCTAGAGCAAGTAAAGAGTTGATATCCTACAAATTGGCCACATAGTTTACATCCTACGAATTTTCTATAGAGTTCATGTCCAAAAAAAGTTTCTATAGAGTTTGTTTCCAACAAGGTTTGCTATAGGGTTCATATCCAAAATAATTTGTTGTAGAATTTACGTCCATCAAAATTTGTTACAAAGTTGTCATCCTACAACACTACTAAAGGTAGAAAACATTTGTTGATGATTTTATGCTACAACATTAGGAATCATATACAACGTAATCACATTACTAAATCCAAATCTTCATTTATGCCACTCGTAAAAAATCTCAAGTCTACCAGTTGGGAAAATACTAGGTCTACTAGTTGGGAAAATATGGGAAAAGGATGGCATAGTTTAGTAAGAGGAAGCCAATCAAAAAATCATTTTCTCCTACAAAACCATGGAGGATATATGATAATGAATGAAAAGAGCCAAATTGCAATCTCCATGGGATGAAGTGGATCTACATATTCTAAGGTACATTACTTTTGAAGTGAGACATAACTTATTTCTTTCTTATAAATTTAGATTGTTGGTTTAGCTAAGATATTTTTCTTATCTAAAGCCTACAAATGCCTTGAGTATTCCACGGTTTCTATTGCAATAAATCTAGGAAATGGTTGTTAAAGTACATGGAGATAAATCAATAGCCTTGGCTTACCATATGCGTATTATGAATAAAGTTTAGGTCCTATATGCTTCCCAATAGGGCTGTCAAGTGACGTCTTGTTGGGGACTAAGTCTAGGTGCTTTCAAACTATTTTTCTCACTCTTTTAGGAAATTTTTCTCATTGTCCAAAAAAAAACCCACCAGATCTTAACTTTACCCACTGTGAAATATTCCCACAAGATTTGGTTTGATTCTCTTTAATTCCACTTGTTATAAGGTTTAATTATGGAATATTTTTATGTCCAATTTAACCTTATTTAACATGCATTAAACATCAAACACACCTCTAGAATCTTTAAGTGACTAATTTCACTTTATGGATTAAGTGATTAAAGTCAAAGTGAAATTAGAACATAGAGTAATAGCATGAGGGTAATATTCTCCCCCTTTGTGTTTATAGACTCACAAACACAAGGGGGGCACTTTCCTTGGTACCCAAATTTCAACACTCCCTCTTACCAAGGAAGGTGTCACTCACCCCTCCAAACGTGTCCCCGAAGTGGACATCTTTGCCTCTTGGAAAATCCTTGGTGAGTAAATATGCAACGTGATCATCAAAAGTGGCCTCTAACTATGATCTAATCGTCACCATATCCAAGTAGGACCCAAGCCTCTCTAGAACCCTTCTCTCTCTTATCAACCTCTAAGGCTCTCCAACATACTCCTTTGCCTCCTTCATGGTCTCTTGAAACCATCTCAATTTCCTCTTCCCTAAAGTAACCTTTGGTTGAGTAGTCTCCTATTGCCCATGAGTCTTAGGAACAAATCTCTGATCAGTAGTCTGTGACCCTGAAGCACCTGCACCAACTTCTTGTATATTCGACAACTGTGACTCTGAACCTGTCCCGAGTGGACAAATCACCCCTAAACACAATGTACTCGACACCTAAGGCCATGTCCCATGTGAAGCATCACTCTACAACTGTGGGACCTCCTCAACATTATCTCTCAACTCTAGATATCTCCTTAAAGATCTACCCTCTTCAAATATGACATCTCTCCTCACCACCACTCTCCTTAGTGATGGAAGATAGATTTGGTAGGCCTTTTCAACCTCTGAGTAACCAACTAGTATCCCTCTCTGTGTTGTGGGATCTATTTTTGTCCTCTTATCTGAGGGGACATGAAATAACTTTGAGCACCCAAATATGTGCAAGTGCTCAACATCAGGCCTACTCCCACTAAAGGCCTCCTCGTGAGTCTTCCTCCCCAAAACTCTATGGGGACTCATTTTCTGTAGATAAACTACAATACTGCAAGGCTCTTCCCACAAGTAGAATGGAAGTGCCTGATCATGCAACATACTTCTTTCTACACCCATTATGGACCTATTCTTCCTCTATGGAACCCCATTCTATTGCGGGCTTTAAGGAATGGGAAACTTCCTTATGATACTTTGCTCGGTACAAAAATCTATAAAATCCATGGAGGTACAATCACCTCCATTATTTGATCACAAGACCTTTATCTTATTTCCTATCTGGTTCTCCACAAGAGCTTTGAACTCTTGGAACCTCTTGAAGACCTCACTCTTGGTCTTAAGTAAAATGATCGATCTCTTCCTAGAGTGGTCATCAATGAAATTAACATAATACTCTTGACCATCCAAGGAAACACATGATATGGACCCACACACATCTGTGTGTATCAAGTCTAGTACCATAGTTGATCTACTGTCACTGCTAGGAAATACAATCTTTGTGTACTTCCCAAGAGCACACCCTCTGCACACTTATTGATGCTCAACATTGAACTATGGCATACCCTTCACAATCACTTTCAGTGATATCAAATATTTATGATACATATGAGCCATCCTACGATGTCACAACTCACACAAATGATTGTTGTTTCAACTATTTGTCAAAGAATACAAGGGCTAGAAAAAAAATCTATACAAGTTCCCCTCTCTTATCCAAATCACTCTTCCAGAAGTGACACCAGACCCCTTTGGGTGAATGAGGACCTTTTCCCTCTGAAGGACACCTCAATCCCCCTATCCTAGATGGAATAAACTGAAATAATATTCTTCTTCAACCCCAAGACATACAATACATCCCTAAACACCAAGGGTGGCATACACTCCCCCTGAAATGATATTGTTCCATGCTTGGCCACCCTGACAATCGTGTCATATCGAAGCACTATATCCAACCTTATCTCTAGATCTATGAGATCAGTGAAGTTCTCTCTCACACCTAACATGTGACTTGAAGCTCCATTATCAATATAAAAAACATTGGATGGCGTCTCAAATATCGAACAACAAAATACCAAGGAGAACTCCCTCTCAAATTGGACGGTAAACTCTTCCTCCTCTGTTGTCACTGCAGTACCACCCAACTTATTCTTCTTCTTCTTCTTGGGACATTGTCCAGCATAGTTCCCCAACTAGTTACAAGCAAGGAATCTCACTTTTCCCATATCCCTCTATTGCACATCTTTTCTTGGTTGTTATTGCTTGGCCCCACCTTTGGGACATTGCTTGGTCTTCTTCTTTCCCTTTTCCAAAAGAGAAATATCACCTTCATCACCATCCTCACCCCGTTGTTGACTATAATATTAAGAGCTAACTCTAATCTCCTCCTTCAAAACGTCATCTCAGAGCCTCTCCCAACTGGGCATATGCTCTCTAGCCATGATGCCTTGTACAAAACTCTCCTAAGGTTTGGAGAAGCTATTTAAGTCCATCCTCACCAACTCTGAGGGATATACTATCTCGCCAACCGCTACCAACGCGTCATGAATATGAGAAAATATCGTGAGGAATGAGGTCACTATATCTTTCTTCATCATCTTGGTGCCTCTTAGCCTCTTCTAAAGAACCATCTTTCAGTTCTAGTTAAGGCTCGGGTACATACCACACAAAGACTGCCACATCTGAAAAGTGAATTCCTTACTAGACACATGAGGTACAACATGGTCCTTAACTGCATCAAGGATAGTCTTCTTGGCCCTGATGTTCCTTTTATGGAACTCATCCATGAGTACAACATCTATGGGAGGTAAAACAAGATTCTCCATAATATCCCATAACTCTCCCTCCTCTATAATCAAGACAATCCTGGCTTTCCATGGGGACCAATTTCCATCCCCTTCAATCCTATCCTCCAGCCTCAAACATGCCACCAACGTGGATTCCATCTGATGATAAAATTGGTACACTCTAACCTAGTACAACTGAGAAACAATGAAAAACACAACAATGCCTCCAACACACAAAACTCAAGTGTGCAAATTAAGCTTCCACGCAAGTGAAAAATATTCCAATTGTTTTCTCCAAAATTCATCCCACTCACTTGCCCTTAGGCCCTTATACCATGAAGAAATTTTAGGTCCTATAGGTTTCCCAATAGGACTTTCTGTTGGCAAATTCAGTGACAGACAGTGAATGCTTGTCATTGATGACAACAGTGACGATGGCAGAATAAGAGATTCGAACGTAAAGCTCAGGAGGAACAGCATGGAGAAGATGCGGACAGAAAAGCTCAAGATACAGGGGTCTACAAAGGAGAAGGAAGATGGTGACTGTTGGATCCCATTTAAATTTCCCGAAAGGCCGATAGCCATCAGATTTGCAGAAGCTGTGCAGAGGTTAAGCGCAGGGGTTAAGTCCTATTGTGCAGAGGAGAAATCCTGGAGGAATAGGGACCGTCCATTTGCAAAGATAGGTGGCAAAGGATCAGGTTCTATCGGAGTTTTTCTCATCGGGGAATCGGGAATCGGATTTTCACGAGTCCCATGTTTAGTTACAACGAAAACTCCGAAATCGCGATATGCTATTTCGCGATTTGATCGCAGCTGTCGAGCTAGAAGTAATCTGGACCGTTGAATCTCTACATAGAGTGCAAGTACTGTTATGATTGAGGAGATGACTCAGTGACCGTTGGATTCAAGCGCAAGACCCGATCATCGTCAGATCAAAGATAATTTGCACGACTTTTAAAATACAAGGAGAAGTGGGAGTAATCGCGATATGCAAATCGCAAGATCTAATCCAGACCGTCAGATCCAGAAATGATCAGGACCGTTGATCTAAACTCTCATGGAGTGTCGGGGATCGCGATTTGAAAGTGATAAGAACTAGCAACTTTAGAAATGTCGAAATTGCGATACGCGATATCGCGATATAATCGTAACCGTTGAAACAAGATCGTATCCGGACCGTTGATCAAATTCTATGTCGGAATTTCGTGAATTGGAATATGGTAAGGATTGCAACATAAATTGCGAAATCGCGATATGCGATATCGCGACATAATCATGGCCGTTGAGCCGAAATTACATATGGATCGTTGATTCGACCGATATATGGAATTTTGTGTATCGGAATTTATAAGTGAAGTTTGACATCGCAAATGCCGAAATCATGATGGTGAAATCCTGATTGGATCTGAACTGTTGGATCAAAGATTGATCGGAGGGTCACTGTTTTCTCTCACAGTTAACGACTGAGTATGATTTATGTTAAGTGAAACGGACTCATTATGAAGAATTAGTTAGCGTTTCAGATGACGATTCAGTTGCTTAGACAGTTGTCGTTGTTCCTGCCGAAGGAGATGGGAAGTGGAATCGTCAAGGCAGGATGTATAAAAGAAAACGAGTGACACTGTATCTGGTTGGTTCTTCTGTAGGGAAAAAGGAACGAAATAGAAAGAAAGGAGAAAGGAGAAGGTGTTGAGGATCAAGTTTAATTGATTTACATAATGAAATGAAATGAATATCAGAAACAGAGCAAATGACAGGCAGAGTAGAAGAAGAACAGAATGACAAAAGAACATGATGCAGAGCAGACCTGTTGAGGAAGAAAAGAATTGCTGAACAAAATGCAGAGCAGACCTGTTGAAGAAGAAATGAATTGTAGAACAATATGCAGAGCAGACCAGTTAAGAACAATTTGTTGAAGATCAGAATTACAAAACAGAGTGAAATGGTAATAAGTGATTTATCTGAATAAGTTGTCTATGTTTTCATTATTTAATTTTTTATAGGGAGGTTGGGAGGTGCTCAGGAGGATTGTTTTCCTCAGAAGTTTAAGTGGGTTCTTGAACACAGGAAGTTGTAGCTTCCATCTGGTTGTAGCCAGAGAAACTAGGGTGGCAGGGTGGTGCTAGGGAGAACAGGTGTTCTCTGTTATGCAGGTTGGAGCCTGTGTAACTGGAAGTTGGTGCTTCCATCCAGTTTGTGCTGGAATATTTAGGAAGTTGGTGCTTCCATCCAGTTGGTGCTGGAATACTCAGGGAGTTGGTGCTTCCTTCTAGTGGGTGCTAGAGAAACCAGAGAGTTGGAGCTCTCAAACAAGTTGCAGCTTGTAAAACAGAGGTAGTAGCCTCACATTGAGTTGGTGCTCAATTGTAAATGATGTACATAACTGAAAAAGACTGCCTATCATTTCGAAGAAGAAGAGGCTTTCTCCCTTTATGGGTTTCCTCGTGAAAATTTGTCTCTGTGAGTACTTCATGTGTGACTGGTGGTTTTTACTTTTACTGTTCATATGTTGTACATTGTTGATGACCACATGAAGAAAGATTAATAATGTTTTAATAAGTATAAAATTGTTTAAGCTTATATACAACTGATTCACCCCCCCCCCTCTCAGTTGTTTTACTATTTCCAACAATTGGTATCAGAGCAGGTTCCTTTTATTTAAAGGTAGATCTGTAAGCTTAAAAATGACAAGTCATGAAGGGACTTCAGCCTCTAAGCCCCCTTTGTTTGATGGAACAAATTTTTTTTTCTGGAAGATTAGGATGAGAACATATTTAATGGCCTTGGGTGCTGATGTTTGGGATGTAGTAGAGACTGGCTATACAAAGCCTGTTGTGCTAGCCAACAAGGATGATAAGTTAGAATTTAGCTTTAACACTAAGGGGATGAATGCTATCCTGAATGGACTTGCTGAAGCTGAGTTTGTAAAGGTGATGCGTCTTAATACGGCCAAAGAAATGTGGGATAAACTTGTTAACAGTTATGAAGGAAATGAGAAAGTAAAAGGTGCCAAACTTCAAACATACAGATTGAAATTTGAACAACTAAAGATGAATGAAGATGAAACAATTAGCAAGTATTTTTTAAGAGTCAAAGAACTTGTAAATTCCATGAAGGGTCTAGGTGAAATGTTTGATGACTCACTTTTAATTCAGAAGATTTCAAGGTCTCTGCCTGATAAATTTAATCCAAAAGTCTCCGCAATAGAAGAACTAAATGATCTTAAAACTCTATCTATTGATCAACTTCTTGGAACTCTAACTGCATATGAAATGAGGATAAACAAAGATAAATCCAGTACTAGAGAAGATTCCTTTAAAGCAGACAATAATACTGATTCAGAATTTGATGAAATTGAGG
>ML781247.1:886504-899346 GCA_009831015.1 Picea engelmannii | reverse complement strand
AAAACCCATGACTAGGGTTGACATCAATGACAACAACCAATCTTCCAACAAGGGGATCACTTTCCTTGGTACCTAAATCTCAACATATTAGACTATTAATAGTGGATTCTTTGGCAAGTTATTAAGATAATGTCACTTGGGATCAATTTTTCAAAATGAGTTATGAAGAGTTCTAGGCTTTGCAAAACCTCACGAGGACAACCTCTTTTTGATACTACAAAAACACCAAAAATGGAGAAACTAGTAAGGGATAGAAATCCATCAATTTTGATTTTATATTTTATATGTAGCACAAAGGCATGAAAGCCTTCAATTGGGGTGTATGGTGAGCCCCATTATTGTCTAATATTTCTCACCCTTCCATGCTTATTTTGTTTACGATCATTGCATAATGACCCTCAATATACCTAGACATTTCAAAACTTCCACTTGATGGCCAATTTAAATAGTGTTTAACATTTTCTATTGGAATTAATGTGTTTTGACTTAATTTCAAGGGAATATGAGAAACACATGTTGTGTCCTAAACATTTGAGCTTATTTTACTGATTAAGATGTTGTGCACTAGTGTTGTTGGATACTTAGGGTTTGTGCATAGTCCAGTATATTAATCATTGGAATTCAACATCTTCCACTAAGGGAAATTTCAATCCTCATCATATGGCCACTTAACCTATGATAGCAAGAGAGGGATGTGATTTGGAAATCAAAAGAGATATTGCCAGCATCTTGTCACCCCAAACCATGTATGTGACAAAGTAGTTTGTCAAGGCTAAATAGACAACCACCAATCCATTTGATTTCAAAATTTCAACTTAGCTACATCATATGATATGTCTAGTTAGGGAGACAAGCTAATAATTCCCAACCTCAACTATGACAAAGGGGGAAGTCTAGTTAGATAAAAAAACATGCTTGATTTTAGAGATTATATTTGTGGATTCGTCAAACCTCTTCTCTTAAAGGATCCAATTAATTTCTACTATATATACGTCTTAGCATTGAAGAGATAACTTCCCAATTTTTCCATTACTCTTGATATTGTTAGTCTAGTTTGAACTTCCCTTCAATTGATATAGAGTATTCAAAGCTAAGAAATTTATGTACCTTATGCCTTTCTCACAAATAAATGGTTGGCTCTAGTTTTTATCTAAGAAGCTATGATAAGGCTAATGGAACTTCCTTGGGTATGGCCCACTAAAGAGGAGGATAGTACGAACCCTCTTTTTTGTTTAGTTGTGTTTCCTTCCATTCCAAGTTAGTTTAGTTCCTTACATTTTTTACTTAGTTTTGTTTGGTTTTATTTCATTCTTGTTTAGTTAAATTTTCTTATACTCTTGCTATTATAATTTCTAAGTTCTTCACTTTCAATGTGTATAGATGTTACTTCTCTATCCAACTTCAATTACTGAATGCACAAATAGTAACTAATTTTTAAATGTGTATTAAAGTTGTTGAGCTATCCAACTTCAAGTAGTGAATGTATAGATAGTAATTGAATTTGTTTCTTTCCTTAATTCCTCATGTGATTAATTTCATGATATAAACCACTTTCTGACTTCAAGCAATTGCAGGAAGAGATGGAAAGGAGAATATATTTTCTAAGACATGTTTGAATAAATTATGTTAATTTGTTTCATGGAAGGTTAGATACTTCAATTTTGGATCACAGGTTAAGAATTTAGAGCTATTTGGCATCTTAAACCCTCAATGAATTAATCTTTGTGATTTGCAAATATAATTCACAACACATCTAGAGTTTGCATGTTCCCTAGTTAATAGTTAAAAGTGAGTTATGGAGTTCAATATTGCATTTGTAATTATGTATCCTAATAGAAGGCTTAATGGTAGGATGTACAGACATCAAAATTTCAGAAGGGGAAATATCAAAGGTATGTAGAATTTAATGAAAAATGACCTAACACCCCGAGATAGGGCCTATTGGTGTACATGTGCATTTTCCATATTTTCCTATTATTTAGGGGGGCTGATATTTATAACATGTCTATTTTTAGCTGGTGGTAGTGATATGGCAGTGACTAGGAAGTGAAAAGGATCAAAGCGTACTTCATCGTGAATATTCCTCCTTCCATGGGATTATTCCCCTCGTAGACAAGTGTGCACTTCCACTAGAGTTTAGTTCTACATGCATGAGTTGCATGCATGACTCAGTGCTATTTCTATCTTTAGTCACTATTGTTATGGAGTTTAGTTCAACATGCATGAGTTGCATGCATGAGTTTTTACTTGTGCATGATTAACTCTATTATTAGCTAACTAAATCCAGTTATTGCTAGTCTTATTTTTGTAAGTCCTAATTCCAAAATAGCCAACTCCATTTTTGGCTAGTTAACTCCACTTATTGCTAGTTTAACTTTGGAGTCACATGTGCATGCACAAGGAATCCCTAAACTAGTGCACACTTCATTTCTCATGGATAATTATATATATATGGATCACCCTCTCATTGTAAAACAATTCATTCTAATGAATTCAATAGTTCATTCTCTCTTCTTTATTTTTGGTCTCATACTTGCAAGTGTTTTTTCTTCTTAGCAACTAGATCAGTGTGCTTAGCAACTTAGTTTCTTCTTTGCAACTAGATTCTTGTGTGAGAATTTTTACAGGGCCCCATGAGTTGCACATCAGTGTCTCGAAGTATTAGAGAATGAAAAACATAAAAGTGTTCATCATAACTTTGGGGATAATACATGAATGTGTCAACCCTAGAGCAATGTTTGGCATTTGGCCACATCATACATATAACAAAGATTTCAAGGAACTTTTTTGGATTAATGAAAGTTGGAACAAATTTTATTATTCAACTTCCTCGATTCAAGTTAAAAAATACAACAAATCAATGAAGAAAAGGGTATTCCAACATTTTAAAGAGGAAACATTTTATGTCCCTAGATTCAGAGATTATACATTTGAAATAATCAATTAAACCCAGAGAGAGACTTAAAACTCTCAACATTAATTTTGTCTCATTTAATTATACACACGCTCATAGTTGGCTTTTAATATTAATAAAATTATAAATTCCTTCTTCTCTATGTGAATATTATCTTTTGTTGTGTTTACTTCGATAAGCAAGCCCTAGGTTTGCATTAGTTATGCATCATTGTATCTACATATGAGGTATGGCTTTGACTTCTAATGAGTCATTTTATATATTTCCCATTAATTATCAAGAGCTTCCACTTAGGCTACCATATCACACCCAACATAAGTTACATATTTTGAAGCCATTTAGTTGGAGATATTACTATGATCATAGTAATTGATGGTTTTGAGTCACATCCCTAAATATCAATGACATATGGGTGTTAGTAGCAATAAGTTCTAATGAAATTAAAAAAAAAAAAAAACTAGATGATGCAGTTGGATCATGTGCAAAGCCCATTAAACTCTCAACTCAGAGGTGGACAATTGATTCAGTTCTTCTTATTGTGATAAATGCATGCATGATTCATATAACATACAATGGGACATTGCATGAGGTTCTTTGGTTGTTTATTCATTTGAAGTACCCAGTGGGGAAGCTCGCACATGCTCATCAACTAGTGTGCTCATGGGGGGTCTTATGCCACTTCTCACTCCATTCCCAATGGTGTTATATATAGTGAAACTTCATGTGTTGTCTGATAATCTAATATGGAACCTCATACATCTTGTGCAAGGTCTTGTGTGACTACTCACTCTATTCTGAATGGTGTTGTAGACAATGAACTTTTTCAATGAAGCAGCTCATGCATTATTATTGACCATTATGTTTATGTAGGGTCTTGTGTCATTTCTCATTGTGTTCCTAAAGAATCTCTATGTAAAAGTTTAATGGAATTTAAATGTTTTTACTATCTTGACATTCAAGCAACCTGGTAGGATCTAAAGGTGGAATTGAGAGTAAATTAAAATAGTTTATAATGATTTTGGTATCACTAATTCTAATTCTTTTTCTTTCGATATACAAATCGTTTGAATATTACTGCATAAATTTACTCTCCTACTTGATGCACATTCAAATTATTCTATTTTAATAATTAAATCGTAATATTGAAAACATTGACTATTAATTCTTTTTCTTTAAATATGCAAACCATTTGAAATTAAAATAGTTTATAATGATTTTGTTATCTCTAAGTCTAATTTTCTTAAATATGCAAATCGTTTGAATTTTATTGCTCTTACTTGATGCACATTTAAGTTATTCTGTTTCAATAATTAAATCATGATATTGAAAACATTGACTATTTTGTATTCTAATGATTTTTCTTTAAATATGCAAATCGTTTGAATTTTATTGCATAAATTTACTTTCTTACTTACTTGATGCACATTCAAGTTATTCTATTTCAATAATTAAATTATGATATTGGAATCATTGACTATTTTGTGTGATTATGTCCTATAATAAACCTTATTACAATTTCTTTAATTTTAATAAATATTGTTTGAAATATTAAAAATTAATATTATCTTATTTTTTCTTTTTAAATGGGTGCTTTTCAAACATTGAAAATTGATAGCAATGTCACCCTATCAAATAGTAGACGTAACCGTATCTAAGTCATACTATGTTGGAATCTAGTGGGAGTAAAATCTAATCGATGTGTAATGTCATAATGTGTTACCTAATCCATGGAAAATTAGTAGGAATGATTATATCATAATATTTATTCAATGGTGGAATCTTTAAGCAAATTAGATTTTGAAATCCTTTTAGTACTCACAACATGTCACTTTGTATTGGTTGATTATTTGGCAATTAATATCATTTCTATGTTTAGAGTTACGCTAATGATCAATAGCAAATATATTAAAATATACATACACAATACATAGAGAGAGAAAAGATGGTCATTTCTAGTTAGATGATACCCATATATCAAGTCAAACTATAAGTGTGCTGGCTTCATTAATTATGATGGGAAAGTGGGTTTCCTAGGGACATGTAAGGTGGGGATTTGCTAATCATTATATATAGACACAAAGAATGTGGGGTTAGTGGATTTGCTAATAATTATATGTAACATAAGGAATGAAGGAAGTAGAGTGACCAACTAGATGATACCATGAAATGGGCGTGAATAGACTAATGAATCAATCATGTGTTGTAAAGCAATGTGGTTGTTGAATTATTGTAAGGATTCAATAACATAGCCTTGTAGCCAATAACAAATATTTCGATGGTAGAACATTTAAAAGTGTACTTCAAGTTCTTAGGTAGATCAACTTCAATCGTATGTAGTACATATCACATCCAAATTCAAGTCATAGATCACACATCATGTTGGTTATATGTCATTGTGTTATAATTTTCTTGGTGTGTTGGCATAGTCAATCCTTCCATTGTAATTGGCCATCATAGTCAAGTCAATATCGACCATGTGGATATTCAAATATAGGATGATGGTAGATGAAGATCTTTTCTAAATTAAAAGTGTATAATAATTATTTACTCAATAGAACTCTTGTGAATTTTGAAGCATTGAAAGGTAAATTATTTTGGAATCCTGACACATTTGAAAGTGCGCCATTGTGTGATAGATCTAATAACACACTCTTAAGCGCATGTGGGATATTGAAACATAAGGTGATGGTAGAGGATGATTTTTTGTGGATTAAAAGTGGTTAATAGTTATGCGTCAAATAAAATTCTCGTGAATATGAAGGTGGTTGAGGGTGTGCTACTTATTAATTTTGATGCGTTTGAAGGTGTGTTATTGGATGAGAGATCCAATGGCACACCTTCAAACACATGTGGATATTCAAGCACAAGGTGATGGCAGAGGATGATTTTTTGTGGACTAAAAGTGGGCACTAGTTATGTGGCCAATAAAAATCTGATGAATTTCAAGGTGCTTGAGGATACGCTACTCATGAATCCCGAGGTGTTTGAAGGTGTGTCATTGGATGAGAGATCCAACGTCACACCCTCAAGTACATGTGGATAACCAAACATAAAGTGATTATAAAAGATGATCTTTTGTGGATTAAAAGTGAGCAATAATTATGTGCTCAATAAATTTTTTAGAAATCTCAAAACCACTGAAAATGTGATACTCATAAATCCTAAAATATTTAAAAGTGCATTATTAGATGAGAGATTCAACACACCCTCAAACACCTCAAAAATCATAAGAATTAGGTTTCCCCAATACCAATTTTGTACATAACATGGGCTTTAATATATTAAGAAATGGAGTGGGCTAACTCGGGAGCAATCTTCCCTCTCGAGTTACTTTTCCAGAAGGTTTTTCGATCGTGCGGTTTAAAATTTCCGACCAATCCAGAACTCTGATCGTTTTTTCTGAGCATCTGGGTTGGGTTAAAATGGGGAAAAAACCCTGAAGAAAGGCTCTGAAATGCATGAAACTTTGATCCATGCGAAACTCAAGCTACCCCTAAAAATCTAGCCAAATTTAAACCCATTTTTTTGCCTAAAAAACGGATCTGTTTACTCCCAAATTAGCTTACTCCTTAAGAAACTCTAAAAATTAAATACAAATCCCCAAACATTACTCCCTATCCAACCAATAATGAAAAAGATTTCCAACTACTCAAAATACAATACAACAGTGAAAATTGTTGCTTAGAATAGAAGTAATCTATAAGTCCAAAAAGTTGCATTAAATTTATTGAACGTATGATGTACATTAAGAAGTGGTATCACAATATGAGCATTGCGTGTTATAATATCAAAATCATATATAGAGTACGGTCGTACAAGTTACTAGTATTATTGCCTCATGGTATCAGATGTACATTATCGATCATCATCACCCATATTTTTATATTGGTATTTGTTTTATATCTCTATTTTATTAAAAAAAAATTATAACTTAATATTTTGGCATATATTATTTTTATTATATTATTCAATTTTATAGTATATAATAATGAATTTCTAGAGTATTTCTCTTGATGTATTATAACAATAAGATGATTGACATAATTATATAAAACTAATTTCAGGTGTATTTTGGGCTTCCAATATACCAAAAGGCATATGGAAGACAAGTGTTGTCTAATATAATATTATTTAAAGAGATATCAACCAAGGTTATAAGGTAGCTAATGATATGATACTTTTTGTATTTTTCATGTGTATTCTTACTCAAGTGCAAGTTTACACACTAAACAATAGTTTTCTAGGTTATTTAAAGATGTCAAAACATGTTTCTAGTCTAATTGTTTTGTTTTGTTAAAAATGGAGTGTGTGTTGGTTAGGAAAGTGCTATGATATCATTTGTGGTGTTCCTTGTTCGTTGGAACATATTTAGAGAAAAAAAAATGAAATATAGCTATGGAAAGCAATTAAATAGAGAAAGACAGGCATAAATATAGTCGCGAAAAGCAAATAATTAGAATTAGACTTAGAAAATAACATCAATAAGCAAACCTTTATTGATAATCAGAAATAGATGCAATGTTCACTTGTCTCTTTGAAGGGTCAACCTCCAACACAAGCAAAGCTCCAAATAGAATAATATTCACTTGAAAATCTAGTGCATAGCTTATACTACTATATATAGTTTTTAATTGACCAAAACCCTAATCATCTAGCCGACTTTCATTAATAAGAGTGCAACCACTAACTAGTAAACTTTCTTTAATGAAATCACTTACATTTATTGATTTCACACACTATAATTTCATATAATCTTATTTAATAAATATGTCCTTCAATACATTAACAACCTATTCTACTAATTGAAAAAGTTAAAGTGGAACCCTAATAATGCCTTTGCTTTTGCTTTATATAAACTAATTCGCTGACAAATTGAATAAAAAATCGTATAACAATTATTATAAAAAGATTTATATCATACTATTCTCTTTTAATCCTTCCTTTATGAGGATGAAAACATGAAAAGAACTCCCTTTATTATGACGAGGATTTGGATGTGATATGCAGTGACCTTAGTATTTGGCCATGTAACTTAAACACTTTAATTAACCATCTAATTATCCTTACATGAGTGTTGCCTTTATTTTAGAGCTAAAGCCCTATGTGTTGATCATTGTTTTGTCACATTCATCCCTTGTTGATCCTTGTTTTGTCACATTCATCCCCATCCCTTGTTGATCCTTGTTTTGTCACATTCATCCCTTCTTTGTGTTTAGATATAATTGTTAGCACATCCCAAGCCCCACATGAATCCCAACAAACTCGCTGACCCATAATAATTAATTAAAACTAACACAACAATTTGAATGATACATGGGAAGATCATCTTACAAGAGCTAACTATCTATTCTATCTACGTATTGTGTATGGAAATTTCAATATCTATGCACAATGAATAATATATAACTAAGACACATTCTTCCATGTTTTAGATGACGTATTTTTTATTTTTTTTTATGGATAGGATGATATATTATAATATAATTTTGTTTTTTATATCTTAAATAATTTATCTAAATTATTAAAAAGATGGTTTTAATTAAGTTAGTATTGGCAAGAAAGTTAGTGTTTCATATGATCTACTTTTAATCACTTTTCAATGGGTTATGTTCTTTCTAGTAGAATCTAGTCTTAATTTCGTACATGAAATCAGATACTACTTCAATTGTAATTTAACCTCTTGTTCAAGAGGGTGACACTCATACTCAGCCTCAACCTTATCAAAATAAACTAACTATTTTATATAATAATATCTAATAAAATGTCAATTTCAATTGTATAGGATAATAAACTAGAGATATCTAAAATTGTTTTAGAACACATGCATTTTAAAGTGTGAAGGTCAACTAAGAATTTTGGATAATAAGGAGCGGTTCTAATTCCAAATATCTTCTACTACATTTTTACATAAGGAGAGGACGGTTATGAGAATGATGATGCCTACTATTTCTTAAGACTAATTGGGTTAATTAAGTAAATAAAGGGAATCAAATTAACACTCTTTAGAATGTCATTTCTAAGTTTAGACATGGTGGAAATAAGAGTACCAAGATTGTTATGGTTTTTGTAAGCAAGGAGATCATAAAGAGTAGTGAAGTTATGAAAGTCGATAAAGTTATGTTTTATATTATTAAGGGTGGTGTATGTTAAAAGGAAATGGTGCTCACCCTCAATCTCCTTTCTATCATTAATTTTACAAATTTGTTCATCTCAATGTGTTTTTGGGTTAGTCCACTGACGAGTTCCACTATGGAGGTCGTGATATTTGGTCTTGATTTTAGCAAGATTCATTTTGTACTTTATGCTCAAAATGTTGGAAAAATAGCTTAATCAACCAAATTAGAATTAAAATCTTTGTAGTATTTCAATTTCCATTTATTAATGCTTTCACTGTCATTCCAAGTCTTATCTTTAAGCTTCATAGGGATGTAAGTTTTAATATTATCAATATAATTACTACTTTGACTATCTTCTTTTAATATTTTCCAATAACTAAAACAAGCCTCAAAACTTCTAACCAGACTATTGGATATATTACACACCCACCTAGTATTGATTGTCCTATGTTCATTAGTCTATGTTGAGGGTTCCCCTTGGTCTTCCTTGGTCTGAGATATTCTCCCCTAGACAAGAATATTCTCCCATAGACAAGGGCACCACCGCATCTTCAGTTATTACTTAGTTGTACTTCAATTAGACTAGTGGAGTCAAGTCTCGCACGATAACCTTGAAATCATCACCAAGTGTTGCGTGCTCACCTTGGAATCATCACCAGGAGGGCACACTTCACATTCATGGGGCTAGAAGAGTGCTACACATGTGCATGCATGAGATTCTCTCCACTCCACTTCTTTGAGCTAGTCAATTGATGACTGCAGGTCCGATTAACTAGGACTAGGTGGTAGTTCACTCTGGTTTCTATCAATGTATGTCCACATCTTTCTGGAAGACTGATATGGTGCATTAGTTTTTCCATGTAGAGTATATCACATGTAATTTTTCCATTCATTCAGTGTGGAATACAATTCTTTTATTATCTCTTCATCTTTCTCTAAATACTTTGCAAGTTTTTTTGTTCCTTGTTGCATGCTAGATTCTTTGTGCAAGTTCTACACCAATTTCACATGGTATGAAAGAACAAGTGATTGTAAGAAGGTGCACAAATACTCTCTTGTAGGTACAAAAGAATGAAGTGACCATAGAGGATGTAACTTCTTCCAACAGTGATTCTAACCCCATGCAACTACTTCAAATGGAAACCAAAGATTATTCTTCTTCTCATAAGTAAAGGATTGTATCAAATCGATATGGAAACAGAAACAAAACCCACATCTGCCATTGAAAAATCCAAATATTTCAACCGAATGGATGAAGCTTTTCAAATTCTTTTCTTGTATATTTATCTTGGATTATTATTCCATGTTGAAACATCTACAACTCCAAATTATGTTTGGACTACTCTGGAGGTCCTCCTCAAAAATAAATATGAATTACGTGGTCATATTCTAGAGAACGAGTTAATCTCTTTAAATCCAAGCAATTATGAGAACCTTCAAGGCTTCTTTACAAGGTTTAAATCCTTGCTACTTCAACTCAAAGGATGAAAAATAGATAAATCAATGCAAGGAGATCAACTAATCCTTTCCAGTCTTTCAAAGCTAGGTCCAGAGTACTTGGTCTTTGCCTCAACATTTCACATGGAAAATCTTACATTAGGTGCAACATGGAAAATGCATCTGCTGGATGCATTCATAGAATCCCTTATACATGAGAAAGACAAGATCATAAAAATGGGAATTATAAAGAACTCCAAATCACATGCACTTGTTGTGCATGAAAGCAACAAAAATAACTCCAAATCAAAGAAAAAATCAAAGGGAAATAAGGACAATGATCAAACAAAGGGAGGAAACTTCAAATCCTCTAAAGAATATTCCAACTCCAAAGATGGAAAGTCAAAGAAGGAAAAGACAAAATGTAGTTTATGCAACCATGACTACCATCCAAAGAGTGCATGCATGAAGAAAAAGATATATCTCATGGGCTCATGCTCTCCAACAAAACAAACTTGGAGACTGCATACCAGAAAATGGAAAATGCAAAGAAGAAGCCTGGAGACAACACACTAGAAAATCAAGGTAACAACATGCATTGATAGTAATTAATTTCTCACCAAATGCATGAATCCTTGATTGCGGTGCTTCTCACCACATGTCTTCCTTAAAATGTGTTCTTTCATCTTTGAAACCATGCTCAAGACCTCCCATTTTAATGGGAGATTACTCTCTAGTTGAATTTTGTGGACAAGGGGCAGTGGATCTAGAAAATGGAAGTTTTGAGAATGTCTTGTGTTGGGGAATAGGGTGGAATGCAATATGAAACAAAAAATACAACACTGCATATAATCCAAGAGGGCACCAAACAGTTTGAAGAAAAGAGGTGGTATCCAAAGACACCGAAACAACACTTAAGAAAAGTACGGTGTGATCATAACACCATAGTACATGTTGTACCTTGATATCTTCATATGATATCAACTCGATCGCTTGATCGCCATGATGATAATGACCCAATGAGTATACTATTTATAGCCTCAAGATCTAACCAACTTCCACAAAATCTGAAAGATCTTGTCCACATATAACCTTCAGTTGTTAAAGTTGACTCTACCAAATCCACACTGTCAAGTTATCTCAACAAGGATGCTCAACCTAATCAACTATCCTTCCAACTCATAGTCGATTGCTAGGTTGGTCGATACACTGCCCGACTATCTTCGATTGTTTGTTGATTTTCCTCTTGACAAGCATGTCGACTACTCGATTGACTAATGTAGAGATATGGTCGACTTCCCAACTGATTGTATCAACATGTAGGTTGATTTTCCGACCAACTCAATCCAAGATATGTGTGATGAACCATCAATTCTTGATGTTCCAACACCCCTCCATCATCACATGTCTCTAGATATTCAAAAGGTGAAATTACATCATCAAGAACGCCCCCCATAATTGCAACTTCCTAAATCCCAAACATCATTCAAAGCTTGATAAATATGTCTTTAGCTAAAGGTTTGATGAAGATATCAACAACCTGATCATTTGTTCTACAATAGTCAAGAGAGAAAACATTATCATGAACCAACTGCCTCAAATAGTGAGCATGGAGCTCAACATGATTCATCTTACTATGGGTGACAAGGTTTTTAGTAACTTGTATGGAACTTTGATTATCATTGTATATTGTAGTCAAGGTTTGAACGAGAAATCCAAGTTCTCCCAAAAGTTGGTGAATTCAGACTGCTTCAGTACCTGCTTGAATAGCGCCATTATATTCTACTTCAATAGTCAACAAGGAGACTACCTTTTGTTTTACATGACCATACCAATGGTCCAGTGCTTAGTCAAAACACATAGCCAAGAGTGAAATTCTAATCATCAGTATTTCCATCCCAGTTGGAGTTGGTGAAGTCGACTAGAGAATATGAACTTTGACTATATTTGATACCAAAGTGAGTGATACCTTTGAGATAGTGAATAATTCATTTTATTGATTTCTAGTGGATTTCTTTAGGATCCCGCATAAACCGAGAAACCACACTAAAATCAAAGTAAATGTTAGCTATGAGTAAGATAAATAAGATTGTCGATAAAGTGTAGCATCGACTACGGGTGTTTGACATTTTGGTGAGCTTCACTCTAGATCGAAAAGGAGTAGCACAAGGCTTGCAATCAGCCATCTTAAAACATGTTAAAAAATACATCACATATTTATACTAAGAAATGAAAAATCCATCATAAAGTGGTAATACTTGAAGACCAAAAAAATAATGCAGAGTACCAAGACCTGTCATGTCAAGGGATTCAACAAGTTGTTTTCTTCAATCTAAGGATGAGATTGTTATTATTTCCAATAATGAAAAGATCAT
>ML781247.1:809757-879055 GCA_009831015.1 Picea engelmannii | reverse complement strand
GTGACAAAATCAAGAAATGATAAAGTAAGGTGACAAAATCAAGAAGGAATATTTAAATGATAAAGTATTGGAGAACTTTCTATTTGTGGAAAGTGGTTAACCCTAAAATAAGGAAAAATAGGTTAAGTGAACTAGAAATGGGTTAAGTGACCTAAAATGGGTTAAGTGACCTAGATGATGAAAGTATAAATAATATAGAAATGGTATCTTGTAGAACATCCTTTTTTTGGATCAATGGAGAGCTTCTTGTGAGAATATCTTTTGGAGTATTGGAGGAGAGCTTCTTGAGCATTTTTGGTGTGGAACACTTGAGAATATTGAATATATATAGGTGACTGGGGTAACCAAAGGATATCTAAGCCTAATTTCAGAGGGAAGGTGAAAAAAGAGGGCCAGAATTCAAGGGAGGATAAATTATTTTTATGATGCTTTCTAAGGTATGTTATTTATAGGTCATCTCACCATTTTCGTATTAACTTTTTTTCTATAATGATTCAAACCATGAGATTTATATGCCATTGAGGAAACATATCCAAGTATCTATGGTAAAAAATTCATCTTGTGGGTCGTTTTATTTTTGGAGATACATGCTGTGGAAAATAGGGTTTCTGGCTAGTCCTGAAACTAGTCTAAAACAGGTGTTTCGGGTAAAAACGTCATAACTTATTCATAACAGATCCAAATTCGGTGAGACCAATTGTATTGGTTAGATTAAATTATTTAGTGATGTGTAACAGTTTCATATCGATTCAACAAATATTATCTGTGGGGAACGCTCTACAAGGTCGCTCTCTAGAATAAGCTAGAATTCAAAAAAGTATGCCATTTTTTCTATAAATCCTTTTCTAAGAGGTTCCAAGTAGTGAAACCTAGAAGAATTGCATAAAACACACTGAAGAACATTGTATATCAGTTTCATATCTTTATTCATTACAGGTATAAAGTTATGATTATTTCAAGTTAGGGTTGTTGACTAATCCAAAACTAGTCATGGTTGAGACAAGCAATTGCTGAGTTGGCACATACATGAGGTTTATAGTTGATGATGTTAGTACATATTGATGAGTCATTGTTGATGAGTATTTTACACATTATTGGTATATACTTGGTACATGGTTGGATGCACTTGTTTATGGTGCAGGTTGATTACAGGTTGTTTTGCACAAGTTGGTGCATGGTTGATGCACTTGTTTATGGTACAAATTGATATCTGTTGAGGATTGTTGTCTCATCTCAGTTGGTGCTGAGAATGTAATATGATTCTTTCATATATATCTGGTTCTCTTGTAGAGTTGTACTATATTCAATTGTTGTTGAAAAACCCCCAGATTGAAGTCCATAATAAAAAGAAAAATTGTATATACATCTTGTGTTGTTTGTGTTCCTTGTGGAGATGATTTGTTGATGATATATTGCTGATATATGTTTCTGATATGTATTCACATCTAACTGATTATAAATGACAACAATGAGTAATGAGTAAATGTTGAATGTTAACTAAGGATTTTTGTGTAAGAGGGAAGTTTTGGGAAAAATATCCCCACACTCATTCACCCCCCCCTCTAAGTGTAGTAGGTGTGTCCAACATTGCATACAAGTTGTAATCAAATTCACAACATTTGAAACAAATTCGAAGAAGAAATTGCCGATCGTAGCATACCAAGCTCGAGGATCCTTCTTCAAACCATAAAGAAACTTCTTGAGTTGACAAACCAAATTAAAATATGTCACAAAACTAGGTGTTTGTTTCATGAAAATTTGTTCAAAGAAGTCGCCATAAATAAATATCTCTTCACATCCATCTTATGGATTTTCCATTTAAAATGAGAAACAAGGGAAAGAATCAGTCGAAGAGATTTCATCTTTGCAACAAGGGAAAATTTCTCAGTGTAGTTGATTTCTTCTTGTTGAGAAAATCCATTTTCAACCAAGTGATCTTTATGTCACTCAACAATACCTTGGGAGTCAAATTCAGTCCTCTAGACCCATTGACACTTCACAATGTTCTTTCGTTGTGGTTAGGGAACTAAGTCCCAAGTGTGATTCTTCAACAAAGAATCAATTTTGGTCTACATGGTTTGTTCCTATTCAGGTCATCCTTGAGCATCCGAGTAATTAATAATATCATAAGTTTCAACTACACGAGTCATCAAGGAAACGTTGGCATGTTTCTTTTGACTTCGAGTTTGTTGTTCTGAGGAAATATCTCTAGCATCAACTCTAGTGACTTCAATTGTTTTGGCAGCCCATCTGGGTAGACAAGAAACAAGTAAACTGTGATTTGTTTCAGCAAGTCGATTAGAATTAAGATGGTCTTCAGTTGGCATACCAATCAAAACAAAAGACGATGGACTAGTTGACTTAGAGGTCAACGGTCTAGTCGAAAAAGGAACAAAGTTCGATGGTCCGGTCAAATGAATAAAAAAAGGCACAAGAGAACCAGTGTCAAAGACAACATCAAAGGGATCATGCTACAATAATCCATAGGAGGAATTCAGTAACTTAATGCCATAATAATTCTCATCAAACCATACATTTTGTCTGATAATAATTTATTGTTTGATAGGATCAAACATTCTATAAGATTTTGACTCTTCATAGTATCCCATCATAATGCAAGCATAACTCTTTGTATCCAACTTCTTTTAGTAATCATTAGAAATATGAACCCAGGAAACACATCCAAACACATGGAGTTGGGCGACTGGAGGCTCATTTCCACACCATTGTTCAATTGGAGTCATGGAAGGAACAACTTGGGTCGAGATGTGATTAAGAAGATAGTCTTCACAGTAAAATGCTTCATCCTAGAAGCGAGAAGGCAGATATTCAACCCGCAAAAGAAATCTATCCATTTCAACTAATGTTTGATTGTTGCATTCTGCAACGCCACTCTAATGAGGTGTATGAGGGACTAACCGCTATAATTCAATACCAAATCGAACCAAGTATTCTTCAAAAGGTCGATTTACATAATCACCACCATTGTCTAATATTAGGCACTTGATGGGTTGACCACATTGATTTTCAGCAAATGCCCAAAACTCCTTGAAATTTTCAAAGACAAAGTTCTTGTTTTTCAAGAAATAGACCCATGTGAAATGAGATAAATCATCAATGAAAGTTAAAATATACCTTGCACCTACCGTTGAAGGTAGATTGATGTAGCACACATTAATGTGAACTATCTTTGTGCTTTCCACACTTTACCAAAGTCGAATGGTGCCTGATGATACTTCACAAGGAAAAAACCTTTATAGACTCATGGGGAAACACTTTAGGTAGACCAACAACCATATTCTGAGTTGCCATCGAATGCAGGCTATGAAAATTTAAGTGTCTGATTCGTTCATGAAAATTTCAACTTTGCTCATTAGTGTGAGAAACAAATACATTCAGTTTAGTGTTAGGTCGAGTTGTGTCACAAAATTTATATAAAATGTACTTCGGTTCAAGAATCCCACTGACAAAAATCAACTTCCCTTTCTTCAAATCACAAACATAGAACCAATCTGGCCAAAATTCCACAATATTACTTGTCTGTATTGATTGAGCAATCGACAACATATTGGCACTGATATTTGGTACATGATAAATGTTGACAAGCTTCCCATGTCAATAGGTAACATCACCCTGACTAGCAACACCGAGAGAAAAATCATCAAAAGCATAAATTTTCCTCTCTTTCGCTTCATCCAACCATGTGAACAAGGAGGCATCCTTCACCATATGGTGAGTGCATCCAGATTCAAATATCCATTCATTCTACGTAGAATGAGACAATAGTGCTTGAGAAGTTCCAACTTGGAAGGTGAAATTATCAGTGGGTTGATATACAATAGACACATCTTATTCAAGGAGTTTAACCTTCTCCTCTAAATTATCTCTCTTATTATAGCATATTATCTCCACATGTCCATTCTTTCCATAGTACTGACATATCTTCTTCTTTCGACTTCCTTGAGGTGCATCTATCTACCCTTTGGATTTTTGGTCAAGGTATGCATTTTTTTTGTAGAGGCATCAAATTTTACTCTATCCTTGAGATCTGACTTGCCTTTTCCATTGAGAAAGTGGGATTTATGTTTACCGCCAATATTTCCTTATTCAAGTAGTTTGTGTTGATCAATAATCAAAAGGAGACAAAAATATTCAAAGGTGTAATCCCTACCACATTCCTTGTGTGCTTTCTAGTTAGTGCAAGAAGTTGACACGAACACGTCTAGCGTTGTTCTCAAGTTCATCAGGAACATATCAGTGAGTTTTCCATCCTTCGTTTGATATTTTTTTCAACATTTTCCCAATTTCAACTATACTTCTTTGATATGCACCAAATATTCCTATATTCTATCAAAAGAATGAGGATCGAGAGAGATCAACTCTTTCTCCAACTGCATGATGTGGATCTCATTGATTCGATTGAATAATGACTTTGGATTCTTCTAGAATTAATGAGGAAAGTTAATTCCACTGAGGTGAAGGTGAATCTCCCATGAGATGTAGCTCATGATGATCCCCACAGCCTCATCCTCCTTTCCATCAATAATGAACTTTTATCAGTTGCATGTTGTATTTGAAATCACAATCTTCGTACACTGCCACAATCATTTTCTCTCCAGTAGGGTTTCGATGTCTAGTGCCCTTACTACATAATTTGGTCTATTCATAAAAAAATGATCAATCTTCAAACCTGTATTCAATATCTAGATAGAAATTGTTATGTTTCAATAAGTTCTAATGAACAAACCACTGGCCTAGAGTCAATCACACGATAGGTCCGACGAAACAAGGTTTGTAGAATAACAGGTCAAGGTTTTAAACCCTTGAATTTTATACCATGTTGGGGAATAGGGTGGAACATGATATGAAACAAAGAAGACAACACTACAGATAATCAAAGGGGGAACAAAAAATTTCAAAGAAAAGAGGTGGTGTCTAAAGACACCATTACAACGCTTAAGCAAAGCGCATTGTGTTAAGAACATTACAATGCACATTGGACCTTGATATCTACATATGATATCAACTATATCAATTGATCTCCAATATGATAATGACCCAAGGGGTCTAATATTTATAGCCTCAATATCTAACCAACTTCCAAATAATCTAGAAGATCTTGTCCACATGTAACCATCGATTGTTAGAGTTGACTCTACCAAATTCGCATTGTCGAGTTAACTTGACAAGGATGCTTGACTTGATCAACTATCTTTCCAACTCATAGTCGATTATTGGGCTAGTTGATCCACCACTAAACTATCTTTGATTGTTGGTTTACTGTCCAATCGACAAGCATGTCAACTACTTGATCAACTAATGTAGAGATCTGGTCAACCATTTGAATGATTGTATCTAGATCTAGGTCGATCATCAGACCAACTGAATCCATGAGATGTGTGATGAACCATCAATGCTTGATGTTCTAACATATTACGCGTTCCAAAACTCTCCATAAATTTTCTCTTTGTTTATGAAATCACACATTCAGGCACATGAAAAAGTGTTGAATTCACCCCAAATTCTATGACAATATTTGAGATGGAAGAAAACTCCAAATTTGTTGTAGGTGAGGTAGATCATCAATGTAGATTGTACACTTTTTCTAAATTTGTTGCTAACTTAGATTCTACATTGCTACAAACTCATGCTAATGATGATATTATACTTTGGCATGAAATATTTGGCCACTTAAATTTCAAGTAGATGTAGTAGCTCAATAAATAGGGGATGGTGAAAGGTTTTCCAGAAATACAATTTTTTGATGGAGTTTGTCAGCGTTGCATTCTTGGCAAGAATCCACAAGAGAAATTTGAAAAGGTCATGACATGGAGGGCCTCCTCTCCCATGTAGCTTGTTCATAGTGACCTCATGGGGCCATTCCCTCACCCTTCTGCTGGCAGGGAAAAATATGTTGTGAATTTTATTAACTATTGGCCAAGGTACACGCATGTGTTTTTTCCCAAGCAAAAGTCTAAAGTGTTTGAATATATAAAATAATTCAAAGCACATGTAGAGTAGTTTAGGAAGATAATCAAGATCCTTCATACATATGATGGGGGGGAGTATGTGAAAAAGGATGCCCAACATCTTTGTGTTGAAGATGTTATTCAACTACAAAATACAGTTCCATACACTCCATAGAAAAACGAGGTAGAAGAGAGGAAGAACCAACCCCTAAAAGAGATGGATACTTACATGTTGCATGCAAGATATCTTCCTTCAAAATTATGGGATAAAGTAATAAATTGTGCCACATACATTCAAAACATATCTCCTCACAAATCTATGAAAGAAATGACACCTTTTAAATCATGGAGTCGCAAGAAACTGGAATTCACACATTTTCACATCTTTGGATCTCGTGCATGGGCCTACATTCCTTCAGAAAAGAGAAGTGATTTGGATCATCAAATAAAATAATGTATATTTGTGGGTTATCCTGAAGGTGTAAATGGGTACAAACTAATAAATCCTTAAACATACAAGATGGTCATTGAAAGACGTGTCTGGTTTGAAGAAAATCCCCTGCATGCATCTCAAGAACAACATGTAGAAACTTATTTGCTTCCTCTTGAAATAAATCTCAGAGATTGTGCCTCATGTCAGTGAGATCAAATTTCATATCTTATTTTTGAATCTGATTCGGAAGAACATGAACATGCATGTGTCGATTTAGATCCAAGACCCAAATGGGCATAGTCCACCCTATAGGCAGTCAATGATCCTATGGGCGATCTTGTTGATCTGAGAAGGATGAGATCCCAATTTGAGGAAGCTCCACATGCCATCAATTCCATAGAACCAGTAGTTCCCATGCATTCTTGTATGTTTCTAGCATCATACCCGCAAACTTGTGCAGAGGTTGAAAATAATCCTTACTGGGAATTAGCCATGAATGAGGAGTACAACTCCCTCATTGAGAACCAAACTTGGTATTTGGTTCCACTTCCATCTGATCAGAAGCTTGTCGGATGCAAGTAGATCCACAGGATGAAGAAATAAACAAATGGACTTGTGAGCATATACAAAGCAAGGTTGGTGGCCAAGGGATTTCAATAATTTCACGGGATTGACTACAATGAAACATTTGCACCAGTGGAAAATATGGATCCCATTCAATTGACCCTTGCTATTATAGAAACAAGAAAGTGGGAGGTTTGTGGCCAAAGGATTTCAATAATTTCATGGGATCAACTACAATGAAATATTTGCACCAGTGGCCAAGATGGATTCCATTTTATTGGCTCTTGCTTTGCAACAACAAGAAAGTGGGAGGTTCACCACATGGATGTGAAGAATTCATTTCTTCACAGTGATATTGAACAGGAAATCTACATGGAGCAATCGCAAGGGTATGTATAAAATTCATCACTAGTTTATAGACTCGAGAAATCACTCTATGGACTCAAGCAGACACCTAGAGCTTGGTATACCAAAATGGATTCTTACTCACTCTCTCAAAATTTCATTTGTTGTAAATCTGATCCAAATGTTTATATGTTGAGAGATTTTGATTCTCTTTTGATTATTGTATTATATGTAGATGATATACTAATCACATGGAGTTTAGTATCAACCATTGTTGTAGTCAAAACCACTTTGCATGATAGGTTTTTCATGACCATCATGGGTCTATTAAACTAATTTCTTGGTCTTGAAATCAGTCAGGCTAATTCAAAAATCATGATGTCTCAATAAAAGTATGCTAGAGATCTCTTGGTCAGATTTCACGTGACCAAATGAAAACCAGCTACCACACCTTTCTTATCTAGGGAGCCTTCTTTATATCTCCCACTATCATCCTGACATATCATCTACAGTAGGAGCGGTCTCCAAATACATATAGGAGCCACATGAGTTGCATTGGGAATCTACCAAGTGCATTCTTCGATATGTCAAAGGTACCACTATCCATGGTATACACTATGCAACAGGGTGTACATAGGATCTCATCAACTACATTGATTCAAATTGGGATAGAAATAGTATAGATCACAATTCCACCTCAGGATATGTTCTTAGATTGGGATCTGACCCCATTTGTTGGTGCAAAAAAAAGAAATCAGCCATTTATTTTTCATCAAAAGATCTTGAATACAGAGGTGCAGTCAATGTTACAAATAATTCCATTTGGTTGCAACACTTCCTCACAGAGCTTGGTATCATGATTCATCAACCGACTGCCATATGGTGTGATAATTAGAGAACATTAAATTTTTGTAGAGATCCAATGCATTAGAAAAGAACCAAACACATTGAGATCCACATGCACTACATTATAGAATTGATACATGATGGGATCATCGATCTGCAATACTATCCCTTTTTTGAACAGACTATAGACATCTTCACGAAGACCTTCACACATCATAAATTCCACTTTCTGCAAGAGCTTCTTGGGGTGAAGAACACAACTTCCTAGAAGTTATCTTCCTTTTTCAACATTGTATTTTGTTGGGGGGGTTTCCCATGAGTTTTTCCTTATTTCCTCTTTTTCATTTGTTCTATGTTTATTTGATGCATTGTAAAATGGATACCTTACATGGATTTTTTGTCGAGACCCATTCCTTGTGTAATCCCTAGTAGTACTTCAGGGGGGGTATTGGAGATATTACACAACCACCTAGTATTTATTTTCCTATGTTCAGTAGTCTATGTTGAGGGTTCCCCTTGGTCTCCCATGGTCTGAGATATTCTCCCCTAGACAAGGATGTTACCTCCTCTTCGGTCATTACTCATTTGTACTTAAATTAGACTAGTGGAGTCAAGTCTCGCATGACAACCTTGAAATCATCACCAAGGGTTGCATGATCACCTTGGAATCATCACCAAGAGGAAACACTTCACATGCATGATTCTCGGGGAGTGACACACATGTCAATGCATGAGATTCTCTCCACTCCACTTTTGTGAACTAGTTAACTAATGACTGTATGGCCAATTAACTAGGACTAGGTGGAATTTCACTTAGGTTTCTATCACTGTATGTCCACATCTCTCTAGAAGACTACTATGGTGCATTAGTTTGTCCATGTAGAGTATATCACATGTAATTTTTCCATTCATTCACTATGGAATAAAACTCTTTTATTCTCTCTTCATCTTTCTCTCAATACTTTGCAAGTTTTGTTGTTCCTTGTTGCATGCTAGATTCTGTGTGCAGGTTCTACACCAATTTCACACGAACCTTTTTAAGCACATGGTTTCTACTTCTCACACTAAAAGTAATAACAAGGAGCTTATTTATGTTCAACCTAAACAATTTTTTCTTATAATCTAAATATACAATCATGGCTTCAGACTCCATGAAAATGCATGAAATTCAATCAGGAGAATAAGGTAAGAATTGTTGCATTTGATTTTAAAATTATAATTTATGAAGAATTTTTGGGTTTTCTCAATTGTATTCCAAGTCTCACGAGATATGATGCAAGCCTAAACTTCATAGTCATAAAGAATAGTAGGGATAACTAATTGTTGAAAATAATTTAGCATTATCTCAATCCCGGAGCTCAACATATCTTATTTGTTTTCAAGATCATAATAAAATTTCCAACCACCAATGATACTTTTCTAACATTGTAATTATGGTTCAAATCACAATTTAAATAAATGTTGGAGTACCTATTCAATTCTTCAAAACGGTTATGACCATACAACACTAATATTTGACTTTATCAATATTCAAAATGTTGGATTACTAAGAGGGGGGATGAATCAGTAATAGAGAAATATAATCATTTTTAACCATATAATCCAAGTGTTATATCAATGAAGCATTATCATCCAATAACTATAGAGTATATAACCAATGAACAAATGAACAATCATACACATAGACAATACACCAGTGTTTTACGTGGAAAACCAAATCGAGAGAAAACCACTGAATGATTTTTCTTATATGTCTTGAAGAATTGAATTCATTGGAAGCACCAAATTCCTTTGCTTTCCAGCTGCAACTGGAAGGAGGCTCCAACCCCCTAGTTTCTCAAGCTACTACCCGAAGGAAGCTCCAACTCCCCAATTCTCTGGCTACAACTAGAAGGAGGCTACAACCCCCTATGTTCTCTGGCTACAACCGAAAGGTGGCTACAACCACCTGGCCTTGCCCCGTCCAACTGCCCTGAAGTAGAAGTAGAATGATGGAACCACTGTCACACTATCACTGTGAGATATATCGTTGTAAACTTGTACCAATAAATCTGAACCATGCATCAACCATGCATCAACATGTACCTCAACCTGTAATCAACCTGTACCATAAACAAGTGCATCAACCATGCACCAACCTGTACCAAACAACCTATAATCAACTTGTACCATAAACAAGTGCATCCAACCATGTACCAAGTATGTACCAATCATGTGTGTCAACTACTCATCAACTATGACTCATCAATATGTACCAACATCATCAACTATACACCTCATGTATGTGCCAACTCATCAACTACTTGTCTCAACCATGTACTCAACATGTACCTCAACCAAAAGCCCTCATCAATTTCATCATCCAGATCTTATTTGTAGCTCTATAATAGACCTGGTGTATATGATCACATTTCTACAAACCTTCCTTAACTTTAACAACAAGAGACTAGCATTTTCATCAAACTTTTCTTTAGTCTCACATGCCTAGTTTTGGATTAGTCAACAACCTTAACTTGAAGTAATCATAACTTTGTACCTGTAATGTATAAAGATCTGAAACTGATACACAATGTTCTTCAGTGTGTTTTATGCAATTCCTCCAAGTTTCACTACTTGTAACCTCTCAGAAAAGGAGTTATAGAAACAATGGCATACCTTGCTGAATTATGTCTTATTCTAGAGAACGAACTTATAGAGCGTGCCCCACATGGAATATTTGTTGAAATGATATGAAACTATTACAAAGAATACTACAGAATTTATCCTAGCCAACACATTTGGTTTCACTGAATTTGGATATGATATGAAGAAGTTATGACGTTTTTACCCGAAACACATGTTTTTGACTAGTTTCAGGACTAGCCACAAACCCTATTTTCTATGGAGTGTAAATCCAAACATACAATGAAACACAAGATGAATTTGTTGCCACAAATAATTGGATATGTTTTCTCAATGGCATAGAAATTTCATGGTTTGAATCATTATAGAAAAAAAGTTATAGCAAAAATGGTGAGATGACTTGTAAATAACATACCTTAGAAAGCACCATCACAAGAATTTATCCTTCCTTGCATTTTGGCCTTCTTTTCTTCACCTTCCCTCAAAATTTAGGCTTATATATCCTTGGTTACCTCAAACACATATATATATTCAATATGCTCAAGTGTGATTAAAATGAGAGAGCCTAGCCTCTTATTTATACTCTCCAAGTAGCTTCCTTAAAAACATCTTCTAGATCACTTTGCCCACTTTCCTTATTTTAGGGTTAACCCACTTCTAATTTCTCCATTAAATTTATTATTTGAATAATTTATTTTGTATTCACTTTTAATTATAGTACACTCATCACTTCACTTTATTATTTACCTTCTAAAATCCCTTAAACCACTTTGACTACTTTGACCTTTTGGGGCTTCTAGATGACATGTGAGGGTCCTTCAACTTCGTAAGGCCATAACTCTCAAACTGGGAGGAGTTATGTGAATTTCCACACACCACTAGAAATAGAATGACAAGTAATATCCATCTAGAATAGTATTACCTTCAAATATAGCAAAAATCATACCGTTATCCATCAAACAAACTTGGGTCCATTACCCAAACCTGGGTTCTCCCACTTCACATGGTCATAACTCTCTAACCGTGAGGAGTTATGTGACGTTATACATACCATCAGAAATGGAATGACCAGCACTACCCATATAGGATAGTTTCCCTGGCAAATTCACTGTCCTTCATCTCATTATTCCAAAATTAAGCATGGGTTCTCTTACTCCGCAAAGCATATTCCCGTGAGGGCTTTCACCATAAGGGGACCACTTTGGAGTTCATCCATATTTACTTCTTATCAACCATGACAAAGAAATAATGAGTCATATTTATATCAAACAATCTTGGGTCCATTACCCAAACCTTTGTGCTATGGGGCTTTCTTCAAGGGTTGACATCAATGACAACCAACCTTAATCAACAAAACATTATTATAAAACTTTGAATTGCTTGTAAATATCATCTACAGTTTTTCGAAGGAGAATATATCATCAACATGAATATATAATTTTAAAGTTCTAAGACTCTTATAATTTTTCCCTCTTACAGATTTCATCACCCTTTTTTACGTGGTATTTAAAAATTAATAAATTTGTATTCGTATTTAATTTTTTTTTAAATAAAAAACAACTTTAAATTAAGAGATAATGATTTGGTATTGTGCTATGAGGAAATTGAATAATTTAAATAAAATTTCATATTTTATTTTGTGCAATGACAATATGACATGTATTTACATGTGACCTTGTTCGCCACATGTTATTGTGATATAATTGTTGATTTTTTATATGAGATGATATGATATAATATTGTATATGAGATTATGTCATTGATTCTATTGTATATTATGAATATGATATTCATTCATTATTACAACGATGAGTGTTCCATATATAGAACATATGGTGACCATCCACGAAAGGATGTGTCCCTTGGATAATGAATAACTACACACACACATATATGACATGATATTTATATATAAATGTCTCCCTCATTGAGAGGAAGTGTTGATGTTTAATCCTGTGAGTGAATGTATCATTCTCCTCAGTCAAATCAACATGACCCCTCTAGGAGATTTTTTTCCCAATGCAGCCACCTGGAGAAGCATAAACACCTCGAGTCTTTTCCACTCCTTTTGAAATCAACATGACTACAGAGAAATACTATGCATGAGCCATTCACCACTAGCCAAATCAACATGGCTAATCCTATGAGTGAATGTATCATTCTCCTCAATTAAATCAATATGACCCCTCTTAATAAGAAGGGAGTTGTGAAGCTCCAATACACATCATTCTTCATATTTAGGTAGTTAGAAGTTCTTAATAGTCGAAAAGTTCGAAAAGCTACACTAAATCTATTGGTTGATCCTAGGATGTATATTAATAAGTGGTATCACCTTTTGCACATTGTGTATCATAATATCAATGCCATATCCTGTTAAGCCCTAAATAGTGGCTCATTACCCCTTAATTGGGGCGTATTAAATTAGTAATGTTGTTTTATTTATGTCAGCTTTATTCCATTAGTTGTAAATATACCTCCTAGTCTCCTATATATACAAAGGAGACATTTTCATTTGGAATCATCTTGTAATTGTACATTTATGTGGGCATAATGAGGTTGTTGCCTCGAAGAGTCTTATTATCTGAATTTATCTCTTTTTCAAGGTGTTCCAGTTAACACAATCATACCTTCTTCCTAGAGTATCCAAATTGAGTGAGACTAGTTGCATTGGATAGTGGGCAGTTTGTAGTATTTTTGGTACAAGTTTCATAATTTTATATCAATTAGTTTGTGTGGGGCACGCTATACAAGTGAGATCTCCTGGAAAGGCCAAAAATCAACAAGTTGTGGGGAAGTTACCATAAATTCCATTTGGAACATCCAATTTTGATCAGACCTATGGCATTGCAACGAAGAAATATCAGAGAACTACAAAAAATAAAGTTTCATCCCCAGAAGGGCCAAAAATTTGGAGATACAACAGAAGAAAGATTGTCTAGCGGAACCACCTCAAAATCAAGGTTCAAAAGTGATACCTGACCAACATGCCACCCAAAAAGGGAACTTCTACACAAAATAAGACTCCAGACAATCCTACATGGAATCTTGATGAAGGTGAAGAAATGCGTAGGGACATAAATGATTTACAAAAGAATATAGTAACAAAAGATGAAGTACAAGAGATGATGGATTCAAAGAAAGCTAAGTTTGAGGGAATAAATACTAAGATGGATGATTTAAAAGGGGAGATCATGGATGGATTGAAAAACTTCCTAATAGAGAGGACACCTAAAAGTGAAAATGTATCCCATGAAATTCATGATGAGGACACAAGGAAGGTGAATCAAGAATGGAGAAACTCCAACTTTGGGTTGAAGACCAACCACATTCCTAAGATCGATATGAGGAATTTTTATGGCAAGGACCCAATCACATGGATACTTCAGATGGAGCAATTATTTGATCTACATAATGTGCCACATACACAAAAGGTACAAATTTCTTCTTTATATTTAGAGCCCAATCAATTTGTATGGTATCGATGGCTTTGTTATCTCAAATCACTCGTCACTTGCACAATTTTCATGGAAGAAATGATAGCACACTATGAGGATACAAGGAGAAATACCTTCTTTAGCCAATTGATAAATCTCAAGCAAAAGGTTTCAGTTACAGAGCACATTGAGAACTTCCAAAGATTCAATATAAAGGTAACATATATTCCAGATGAGAACTTGATTGATGTATTCATAGGAACTTTAAAGGATAACATTCAACATGAGGTTCGACTTTGGGAACCCAAATCATTGGAGAATGTATTTAGGGTGACAAGAAATGTTGAAAGTAAAAATATGGCTATGGCTACTAGAAGGACCAATCCCAACATCTATAGAGAGAATAATGCTCCTTATTCTAAAACACCTCAACCTACAAGGTTGACACCTCAACAATTAGAGGAAATAAAAGTAAAAGGTTTATGCTTTAATTGTGACAACAAGTATAGTAAGGGACATAAGTGTGGCGAGAAGAAATTATTCTACATAGATTGTGAAGATGAAGAAGAACAAGAACAAGACCAAGAACCATCTCAAGATGAAAATGTAGAAGCAATTTCGTCTGAAGAGTTGACTCCCACGATATCGTGTAATGCATTGGTTGGAATTAGCACTCCTCAAACCCTCAAGATCGAAGGATGTATCAAAAATAAAAATGTAATAGTCCTAATTGATTCTGGAAGTACTCATAATTTCATTCACTATAAATTAGCCAAAGCTCTCAATTTCTTTGTATATCCAACACCGGAGTTTCAAGTAATGATTGCAGATGGAGGAAATATCAATTTCTCAGTAAAATGCAATAAGATCAATCTTACTATGGGGGAATATGTAATGAATAGTCCAATGATTGTTATACCCATGGGTGGTGTTGACGTTGTACTAGGAATCCAATGGTTACAATCATTAGGAACAATGGCTTTTAATTTTCAAGAACTTTTCATGAAATTTTCATTAGAAGGAAAAGAATTTGAGTTAAGAGGTATCACAGGGAAACCTGGTAAGGTGATAAGCTCTAATGGCATGACAAAATTATTGAAAAAGGATCATCAAGGTGTTATTTCACAAATATGCTCACTAGATGTTCAAACATCTAAGCCATCTATTCCTCAATATCTCCAAGGGATCATTGATAAGCATTCCAAAGTATTTGAAGATATTCCCAAAGGTCTTCCACCCACTAGAAATCATGATCATGATATTCACCTAATTCATGGGAGTGTTCCTCCTAACATCAGGCCAAACATATACCCTTATGCCCATAAGAGTGAAATTGAGCGCATGGTTGAAGAAATGGTAGAGGATAGAATTATTAGTCCTAGCCAAAGTTCTTACTCTGCACCGGTGGTAATGGTATTCAAGAAAGATGGCTCATGGCGTATTTGTCCAAATTATAGAGAGATCAACAAGATCACTATTAATGATAAGTTTCCCATTCCTATCATTGATGAATTGTTAGATGAACTACATGGAGAAATATATTTCACAAAGTTGGATCTTTGTTCAGGGTATCATCATATTAGAATGAAGGAAGAAGATATCCCAAAAACAACATTGTGAACTCATGAAGGCCATTATGAATTTTTGGTCATGCATTTTGGCCTTACAAATACACCTTCCACATTCCAAGGGTTGATGAATTCCATTTTCAAGCCCTTCCTTCAAAAATTTGTGTTAGTATTTTTTATGATATACTAATCTATAGCAAGTATTGGGAGGATAATGTGCGACATGTTGACAAGGTGCTACAACTATTAAAGGAGCAACAACTATATGCCAAACCATCCAAATGTTTCTTTGGAGTGAAGGAGGTAGAGTATTTGGGTCATATTGTATCTCATGAAGGTGTCAAGGTACACCCTAACAAGATTAAGGCGATGATGGACTGGCTGATTCCCAAAACATTGAAGAATATTAGAGGATTTTTTGATTTGACAGGTTACTACAGCAAGTTTTTTTGGAACTATGGAAGAATAAAAGAACCTTTAATGACACTAACTAAGAAGGATGCATTTTCATGGAATCCAGAGGCAACTAAAGCTTTTGAACAACTTAAAGAGGTGATGTGAAAAGCTCCTGTCTTGACCACTCCATACTTCACAAAAGCCTTTATTGTGGAATGTGATGCCTCGGGAAATGGAATTGGTGTTGTCCTAATGCAAGAAGGAAGGCCCCTAGCTTTGGAAAGTCGACCACTCAAGGGAAAATACTTACACAAACCCATTTATGAGAAGGAAATGATGGCAATACTACATGCATTGAAGAAATGGCGTCCTTACCTAATAGGTAGGCACTTCAAGGTCAAAACAAATCATGATAGTCTTATATACTTCTTGGAACAAAGACTATATTCAGAAGAACAACAAAAATGGGTAACCAAGATATTGGGTTATGATTTTGAAATCGTCTATAAAAAAGGGAAGAAACATATTGTGGCAGATGCATTCTCAAGAAAGGATGGAGATGTTGAGGCCTTTCTTTGTGCTATCTCGATCATCCAACTTGATTGGATAATAGAAGCAAGGGATGAATGGAAGAATGACGAAAAAGTGTGGACTCTCATTCAAAGGTTGCATCAGGATTCCAGTACATTAGATACATTTAAATGGAAAAATGATTCACTATGGTACAAAGATCGCTTATATTTATGTAAGAACTCCCAACTCAAACAAAAGGTACTATTGGAATTGCACACCTCTCTAGTAGGAGGGCACTCGGGATTTTTAAAAACCTACCATAGGGTGAAGAAGGATATTTTTTGGGATGGACTTAAAACTGATGTTCAAAGGTTTTTGGAAGAATTTTTGGTTTTCCAACAAAATAAGGTGGAAACAATTAAGACCCTAGGTCTTTTGCAACCATTGGCCATCCCAAGTCAACACTGGGAGGAGGTTTCCATGGATTTCATCACAGTGTTACCGAAGTCTAAAGGAAAGAGTGTCATCATGGTGATTGTTGATAGACTGACTAAGTACGCACACTTTTGTGCACTCTCTCATCCCTTCAAAGCCAGTACAGTTTCCACCACATTCATGGATACAGTTCAAAAGCTACATGGCAGCCCAAAGATTATTGTAAGTGACAGAGATCCCATCTTCACTGGACATTTTTGGACATAATTATTTCCTTGTTTGGGTACTCAATTGGCTCATAGCTCATCCTATCATCCTCAATCTGATGGAAAACCTGAGATAGTGAACAAATGTCTGGAAGGATACCTTCGTTTCTTTTTCTCTGATAAACAAACACAATGGTTCAAATGGTTACCCTTGGAAGAATGGTGGTATAACACTTCCTTTCATACTACAACAAAAATGACACCATTTATGGCACTCTATGGATACCACCCTCCTTCCATCACTTCTTCTCTAAAATAAAAATCTAAGGTTCAAGCAGTGGAAGATCACATCAAGCATCAACAAAAATTTATCCAAATATTAAAGGACAACCTGACCATGGCACAAAATCGCATGAAACAAAAAGCATATCAACATCGTAGTGAAAGAGGTTTTGGAGTAGGGGATTGGGTGTTTTTAAGACACAACCATACAAACAAATGTCCCTCAAACAATCCAAGAAGGATAATAAATTATCACCAAAGTACTATGGCCCTTATAAGGTGTTGCAAAAGATTGGTACTATGGCATACAAATTGGATTTGCTTGCATATTCACAAGTACACCCAGTTTTCCATGTTTCATGCTTAAAGAAGTTTATAGGTGACAAGATCCCAGTTCAAAATATATTTCCAGAACTTGACGAGGAAGGAAAAATCATATTGGAGTTGGAATCCATCATTGACATAAGAATTCACCAGCTGATGAATAGATCCATTTCATAGTATCTCATTAAATGGAGGAAACTATCAGCTGAAGATTCCACTTAGGAAGATGATTCTTTTATATAGAAGCATCCAGAGTTACTCAAGTGTTGAGGACAACACTTCTCTCAAGGGGAGAGGCATGTTAAGCCCTAAATAGTGGCTCATTACCCCTTAATTGGGGCATATTACATTAGTAATGTTATTTTATTTATGTCGGCTTTATTCCATTAGTTGTAATTATACCTCCTAGTCTCCTATATATACCAAGGAGACATTTTCATTTGGAATCATCTTGTAATTGTACATTTATGTGGGCATAAAGAGTTTGCCCCCTCGAAGAGGCTTATTATCTGAATTTCTCTCTTTTTCAAGGCATTGAGTACTTATTATGAGGTTTTTCTATGCTATATTGATATTTGGTTCTTAACATATTGATAAGTGGTATCACCTTGTGCACATCATGTATCATAATATCAATGCCATATTGAGTATCATTGTAGAAGTGCGTTATTGTCATTTGATAGTACATATTGTAAAGTGTAATATGGAAGTGGCTCTCATATTGATGGGAAAATAGATGTAACAGGTCCATGTCGGAGATGTTAGAATATAATGGATGTGCTCGTTTTACCATTGAAAATATCTCTATTGTCACCCAACCATAGGTCGAAGCCACCCTCCGAGCACCTTAACCTTGACAGAGAATCACTCCGGAAGCAAACCCTAGGCTAGATAGCCAAACAAAGGGTATTGCACCTTTCTGCAAGGATAGTGCACCAAAAAGAGTTGATCATATTTTCCAAACCCTAGCCAAGAGATAGTCCAAGACAAAACGTAATTTCTAGCTGCAGTAGCTGCACCAGTAGCTCTCCTCAAACCTGCGCCCAAAACTAGGGACTACATTGTGCACAAGTGCTACTCTGCAATTATGAGACTGCCTGCCAAAATGAGAACAGGCCTCCTGTATTTATACTAATTCTGGCTAACTGCCTGGGCCGACTTCTCATTCTGGGTTTCTGTCTGTTCAGTATATTATTATTTCTTCTGGCCAAATTCTTCCCTTGGAGGCTAATAACCTAATATAAATTATCTTTTTGAGCCAACAAGTATTCTAGGGTTATTAGCCAACTCATTAGGGTTTCTTCTTGCTTCTCAGAGTATTATATTCTCGTCAGGTTTACACATGGAGGTAAATACCTCCTACAGCTACCATAATATCAACAGGAGATTCATACAATATGTTGAGCTATATAATGCCCAAGCAACTAATAAAACATTATAGATTTGAGAGTTTTCCAAGTTGGAGAGAATGTTTTTGGCTTCATATTACAAGATGATTTTGCATGCTATTGTTAAAAGGCATCCAACTGGGAACAATCAATTGAAGGGAAATCTCTGTCCTTTAATCATTCATCTGGCTAATAATCATTTACCAAACTGTTGATAGTTTTCAAGGTAATCAGACCAAAATAGAACACAACTGTGTCTATCCATAGTAGTACATAACTAGAATCCAGTGGTACACTACCACACCAAGTAGCAAACAAATACTTGATCAGTAACGTATAGTCACAAACAATGGAACACATCCACCACAGTAGTATACATCTACTATCATACAGTATTCATAATAATCATCTGATATCAACCTGGATAGAAACAATGTTATGATATAAACTGAATCATCTGGGCCAATCTTTCACTCACATTTGTGAGATCTAAAAGAATATCTTCCCTCAAAGTAGAACATCAACGATAGACTATCTGCCTTATTCTTATCAAACAAGGAAGAATGATTGTTCTGATTTATGAACCTGGACCATTCCTAAACTTGGGCCATTCCTCCAACACTAAACAAAGTGTAGCCTGGAGAGAATGAATCTTCCCTAAGGAATGCATGTCCCTGATTGCTGAGCCTGGACCATTCTCCCACCCTAGGCCATTCCTCCAGCACTAAAACAAGTGCAACCTAGAGAGAATGAATACACCCTAAGGAATGACTGTCCGAACCATTTCCTCTGTTAACCATAAGAGGAAAATATTGTTCTGTACCAACCTCCAAAACATACCATTCCTCATGTTAACCACAATGAGAAATCGTTGTCCGTCGAGGCGGGCCAGTCTTCTTGAGTAACTCTCAAGAAGAGAGACTGCCCTAGACCACTCCCCATGTTAACCACAATGGGAAGTCATTGTCTATGGTACATCAGAAATATGCACCATTTCCCATGTTAACCACAATGGGAAATCGTTGTTTGTCAGAAATCTCAATCCACTTTCCAAACAGGAAAGAATCTGCTCATCCTGGACCATTCTTCGAACTGAAAAATGATTTTCCATCAATCAATAATATATCATTTCTCCCTCCCAACCTAGGATTCATCTCTTCCTTTTTCAATAAGGAAGTCTTCTCCACGAGCTCCAGCATGAATACGCAAACTCTTTCATCTTGGATAGAAGCTTTACCAAACTGTCTCCTTATCTGCTCATCTGTGGAGATATGTAATGGAGAGCCACTTTCTCCTTTCTGGACTTCATCACGGATAATGTAATGCTTGATTTCAAATGTACTTTGGTCTAGAACACTAGTTTTCTATGAAGGCTTCATGTAGCTCTGATCAAATAGAGTATATCATTGTTGGAAAACTGTAACATATCCATGTGGCACTTCTTCTGTCATAATGAGATCTGATCTATTGAGTAATCATCTTGATACAATATCTCTATTATAGAAACTCTTCATCATGCTTCTGCTATGCACTGGAGATTCTCCACCAAGTTGTCTTCTTCTATCTACATATAAGGGTCTCTTTCTGGTATGCCTCAAAGTCTCAAGGTTGCTCTTCATACGCTCTTTATTCAATTTCTCTAGAGAACATTCTTTGCATTTATCTTATGTAGAACTCCAACTCATGGATGTTGTGGATGATATAATGACTCATGTAGAGATATGTCTGGTTTACTGGAACAAGTAATCATCATAGTCTTCTCCCTCCATTTGGGAGAACCTCTAGTTCTAGATATCGCAATGCTTTCATTCATAAGTCTTCCATACACTATTATTCATCACGACTTTCAATTTCTCTTCTTGATTTCTTTTATTGAGTTCATATCAGGCTGGCAATCTTGTGATTCTTGGTACAATGACTGGTTGTTTTGGCTTCTCTTTCTTTCTTTGAATCTTCATGTTCTTCCTTCTGTTTAGCTCTTGGGTCCATGGAGTAGATTCCATGCCCTAAATATTCCATTTCTTTCTTTCATCATAGGTTCACGGATGTGCATGGACAACCAGGGATACTTTAAAGGCTTCTCTTCTAAGAAGACTTATTCTAAGGTTGGACTAAGCATGTACTGCCTGCTATCATGGATATATATATTTTATCATCTTCAATGGATCATAGGATTAGCTCCCTCCTAATCCTTGATTCATGTATGAATGCATGCTCTTATTTATGGTGATATATAATCATCTCCCTCCATCTAGGAGAGTCCATGCTTCCGTTTGCATCCTCATTCCCTTCTGCAAGGTATTATAGGTCTTTCTCCAATTTCCTCTTGATTGCTGACTTCTTTCTGTCTTTGCTTCTTCTAAGTCTCTTCATAATGGATACATGATTTGTTTGACGTATTTCATGATGTGTATTATCTAATGATATCCATCTTGTTGTTCTTCCATAGGTATAGTTCTTCTTGGAACACATTATCTTCAAAGAGATAGATATACAAGATATATACAGAGATGATGCAAACAAAATATGTACAAGAAATAAGAAGAGTATTGTTACCTTTAGAAGAAGAAGTCTCTTTCATCCTGCTTAGTCTTCTTTGTAGGTCCCTTTTCTTCATCAATTGATGCTTCGTGTTTCTCCTTCCTTTTCTTTAGCTCGGGACAATGATTCTTGTAGTGACCATACTTTTGATAGTTGAAGCATTATATTTCTGAAATATCTTTCTCTTGATTTGTCTTCCTCTTTGAACCAAACTTCCTTTTGTTCGTGAAGTTCTTGAATCTTATTGTGAAGGCTTGATCATCGAACTTTTTTTGGGGTTTCCCTTTTGCACTGATCCTTGATTCTTCTTGAGCACAACAAGTCCAAGTTCTTTAAATGTAGGATACTCCTTCCTTGGGTTCATGCTTGCGAAAAATGCATCCCATGTCTCGGGAAGACCATTGAGTACTATGTTTACCAATTCCTTCTCTGAAATGATCTCTTCAATAGCTTCTAGTTGATCTCTTAACTCAGATATTATCACAAAGTATGATGTTATGCTGTAATCATCATTCATCTTCATGTCACAGAGCTCATTCTTTAGACTCATTACTTGTCCAATGTTTCTGACTGAGAAGAGGTTTGTTAGGGAATCATACATCTTCTTCGATGAGTCAAGATGGGAGATGTAGGGTATCAAGTGTTCTTTTATAGATTCCACTATGATACTCATAGCATTGATGTCACTATCTTTGAACTTCTCCATAACTGCAATGTTATGTGGTTCCTTCTCTTTTCCTTCTTCAAACACTAGTTCCACGATATTTCCTTTCACGATATTCAACACTTTATTCTTGGCAAGGATGAGGTCGATCCTTTTCTTCCACACTTTGAAGTTAGAAGCTCCATGTAACTTGTTCTCTGACTTCATAGAGTAAGTCATGGTTTCTTTGACTTGGTCAACCCTAGATCTGACCAAAAACTCAAACTTCACGTCCTGGCTTGCTGAGAGTATCAAGAGATGTGCTAGGATAGGGCACATTGATCTATCCAGAGATTAGGTCAATCCATTCACTTAAGGTGCCTCAACGAGAGGATTAGTGTTTCTGCAACTACACCTTCTAGTAACCCTAGCTGCAGTGCTATGGTGAGTGCTCCTGCTAGAAACCCTAGCGACAGTTATTCAACAAGCTCAATATCCTTATGGCTATGTTTCCTTCCAACGGTTAGACTGAATGAAGGAGGTGTGGGCCCATAACCTGTTAGAATATAATGGATGTGCTCATTTTACCATTGACAATATATCTATTGTCACCCAACCATAGGCCGAAGCCACCCTCCGAGCACCTTAACCTTGACAGAGAATCACTCTGGAAGAAAAACCTAGGCTAGATAGCCAAACAAAGGGTAGTGCATCTTTCCCCAAGGATAGCGCACCAACAAGAGCTTATCAGACATTCCAAACCCTAGACAAGAGATAGTCCAATCCAAAACGTAACTGCTAGCTACAGCGGCTGCATCGATAGCTCTCCTCAAACCTGTGCACAAACCTGGGCACTGCAGTGCGCACAAGTGTTTCTCTGCAATTATGAGACTGCCTACCAGAATGAGAACTAGCCTCCTATATTTATACTAATTTTGGCTAACTGCCTGGGCCGACTTCTCATTCTGGGTATCTGTCTATTCAGTATATTATTATTTCTTCTGGCTGAATTCTTCCCTTGGAGGCTAATAACCTAATATAAATTATCTTCTTGATCCGACAAGTCTTCTAGGGTTATTAGCTAACTCATTAGGGTTTCTTCTTGCTTCCCGGAGTATTCTATTCTCATCAGGTTTACACATGGAGGTAAATACCTCCTGTAGCTACCATAATATCAACAGGAGATTCATACAATATGTTGATCTATATAATTCCCAAGCAACTAATAAACCATTGTATATTTGAGAGTTTTCCAAGTTGGAGAGAATGTTTTTGACTTCATATTACATGATGATTTTGCGTTCTATTGTTAAAAGGCATCCAACTGGGAACAATCAATTGAAGGGTATAATTCATCGTATCCTCTCCATTCGATATAGGTTTGAATATTTTAAAAATTTTCATATAAAAAGAGACTTAAACCCCACAACTAATCATTGGGATAAGTTAGGCTCTATTACTGAACAAGGAATTATAGAAATCAATGGAAAAAGGGGGGTCCTTCTCATCCCCTAGTCCCCTCGATCTTGGTGAGAACTATCAACTCATGATGAGAGTTATTGGTATCAACTCTCTTCACTTCACACATATGGTATTCAATACCAAATGTGGAATGGATTCAGCTTCGTATTCCATTTTGGTGCTTTGGAGAGATATCTCATGTGGTTTTGACTGTGGTTTCCTATGTTTGTCGAATTCTCATTGGGTTCCTCGGCTCCATTCCTGTTGACTTTGGTTGAGACTAGTGTTACAAGTTACCTTCACCCTTGTTTCACAATGCTAAATTATAGGTTCCCTATGGATTTTCATCTAACATCCCCACCCCCAAGTTGGGCCATGCCACACAAAATCTCGTCTTCATCACAATTGAATTTATGATTTCTTGGAAATGTACTCATTATGGCTCTGATATCACAATGTATTGTTTCCCATTACCAACAAACTCAGAAATCAGTTCTGATACAATCATTACCTAAAATTCCTTGTATATGTTGCAATATGTAGTTATAACAACAACCACTCATGCATAAATATGTACAATTACAAAAGATAGATTAAATATATTACACATAGTAAAGAACATATAATTACACACAAGAACACTTATCTTTTATGTAAATCACCAACCACATGCAGACTTCAGACATTCCACCCAACCATAGACTATGTTGCTCATAAACTCTCAGCAACAGGTCACCCCCAAGTTGAGGCTAGAAACTCCACCCTGAAAGGTTTTATAAGTCATTCTAAGGTCTATCCAACACGATAAATATCAATTTAGGGTGTCAACTACTACAACTATCCTATATCCTCTCATTTCCCACATGCATGTCCCACCCCGAGAAGTGTACCCCTTCTCTGTTCAAAAGTCCTCCTATTGTCCCACTTCCCTTTCGGGACTTCAACAATAAGCCTGACAGAAAGTCTCAGAGCCCTATAGTTATTTGTTAGTGCACCCACAACTAATTCTTAGCATCTCTCCCACCCGCAGAGACTGCTCACGGGCCTGACAACCCGCTTCTTCAACACAAATGATCTTGGTTTTCTATTTACCAAAAACTCCCAGATCTTCCCGACTATAGGTACGACTATTGTTGGTAGCATACATATGGTAGGAAATCAGTGAGAGAGTAATGAGAATTCCCCCAAAATACACTAATTCCCTCCAATAAATATGCATGTCCCTGACTTGACACTTGTATTGATGGAAGTTTCATGAGCCCCACTTGGGTATACTCTCCCCATCCTAAAAACTTAGGAGAATATATCTCATGATTTAGACTTTAGGAAATATTAATATAATGTTTCCTTGACTTAATCCCCCTTGGCCTAGTTCTTCATCCTAGACCCTTAGATCCCTTCCCCTCTAGTGGAGTTGTATCTCCCCATACTCTTTCATCAGTTGGTCTACAACAACAATGTATTTAATTAATAATACGAGTGATACATATTACAATGATAGTCTCATTGTCCTTTTAACATCTAGTCTCTCTGGCCTAATAATCTCACAGGCACCCTGGCCTATAATATCTTGGCTCACCAACTTATAGAACATATGTACATTCACAATTGGGTTCAACATGGGGGCATTACTTTCCACTCCCCCTTATTTATGCACTGTCCTCAATGCATTATATACAATGTACATTCAAAAATTTTCAAAAAGATGTGGGTACTCCTCCCCATGGAATCTTCATGCTCCCAAGTTGCATGTTCAGGACTATAATAGGTCCACTAGACCTCACTTGCTCAAATCCTTTGCTATTGAAGCATGTTATTCTTTAGGTGCTCATATTCTAAAGTGCTAGATTCGTATCTTCATACTTCAACTGGAAGTATTTTTCTCTATTCCACGGATCTTCTTCGAACAAGAATTTAGCTCATAGTTCATTCTAAAATTCCCAGCCTTAATAACCATCATCTCATCCAAGTATGAGATTCCATCTTATAATTTTCTTAGTTGTTACGACAACATGAATTAGTATTTATTATGACTTTCAACAATGACATACTTGAGACCACTTTTCCTACAATACTTCTAACTTGCATTCAATCAAACAGATTGTTAGTATTTCCCATACAATATACTTTTATTGTAATACTTACAAAATCTCATAAGTGATTTCAAAATTATCTACATTTTAAAATTTAATCACAATTATCAATCCATTTATCAAATGAAATGATAATATCATTCCATGCACATGTATTATCAATAACTAAGATGTCTCTTCTTCTAGACATAATTATTTTCATTACATTGTTTCCATTACAGATATTTCCTATAATCAATCTTCATGTGACTACTTTAACCTGCAACTATTTTCATTGCAATATCTAATAGTGCCTCAAATGTTCTCACTAAATGATCTCAACATCTCAGTTGTTAGCATAATCATTTCCATGAAATATCATATATAATCATTAGTTTTCATAAAACTAATGAAATATAATCATTAGTTTTTAGAATGCCCTTTATCTAAGTCATGCATCCCACCATGATAAATCAGAGGGTCTGGTCAATTCCTCGACACATCATCCATACACTTCTTATTTCTTGCTCAACCATTTGGATGCCTTCCTTTTCGTCCCAACCACTACACCAAGAGTAAAATTTTGTGGTTCTCTTCTGTGTTGGAAAAAAAGGTTGCAATCCAAACATTAGTTATAAGTAGGAAGACCATAAGTACATCAAATGCATACCTACATAGTTGCCATTGAATGGGTTTAATTCTTCCTGATTAGTTGGTATTAGTAGGAGATTCCATGATTCCTTCACCAACCTCTTAATAAACCATTCATCTTCATGTTGCTTCCTTCATATGGATGAATTCCATATGCAGAAACATCATCAACAACACTTGCAATCATGCAACAAATATATCTTTCCTAGCACAACAACCATCATTAGAAAAAAAAAATTAATTCATATATATAACAATAGAATACTCTTAGTATTCAACATGTTATATATATATTCATATATATAACAATAGAATACTCTTAGTATTCAACATGTTATACACACACACACACACACACACTCATTCACTAATGCATATATATATGCACTAAGAATGCATCCTTAGCATGCTCATAAATGCACATTTATTACATCTTCTTTTGTTGTATATGGTTGTCCAACTGGCCATATCATAATTTTTGCTACAACATTTGCAACAACCTATTTCTTCTTTTACAACTCTCTTTTTTGTTCATGATTGTCCACCAAGTTTCTCTAGATTCTTGTATCCTTTTGTGCTCTTACAAAAATCGTTATGAATGCTTGTTCTCTATCCTAAGTACCCTTTTCCAACCAAACCATTCATGGTCACTTTTTATTTCTATCCATATACTATGTTGATATTAATCCTCAACATCCATCGATTTCCTAGATCCATCTGATCCAACCTTATCTTGATGGAATAATTGAGCATGTTTTCTTGTTTCCTGGACCACTTCCATCCAAATCAGACATGACTAAATTACATTTACAACCATGCTCTCTTACTAACTTTGTATTTTCAACATCAATTACTTTACTAGAACAAACTGATTCAAATTTCCCTCTATGAATACTTTAGATCTTTTGGTGCCTATATCATGGACTTCTCCTTCCTTATCCAATTTGGTCTCAGACTTGCATAGTCAATTTTCAGCATACTATATTGATGCACATATGTATTCTTTTCCAACTTCATAGAGACTAACTGGAAGTAGTTATCTTTACCTTTACTTTCCATCCTTGGTACTCATAGACACAAGGGGACCACTTTCCTTGGTACCCAAATTTCAACACTCTCTCTTACCAAGGAAAGTGCCACTCACCCCTCCAAACTTGTCCCCGAAGTGGACATCTTTGCCTCTTGGAAAAGCCTCAATGATTAAATATGAATCGTGCTCATCAAAAGTTGCCTCTAACTCTGATCTGGTCATCACCATAGCCAAGTGGGACCCAAGGCTCTCTGGTGCCCTGCTCTCTCCCATCAACCTCTAAGGCTCTCCAACATACTCCTTTTCCTCCTTCATAGTCTCTTGAAACCATATCGGTTTCCTCTTCCCTAAAGTAACCTCTAGTTGAGTAGTCTCCTCATACCCATGAGTCTTAGGAGAAAATATCTAATCAGTAGTCTGTGACCCTGAAGCACCTGCACCAACTACCTGTATATTCAACAAATTTGACTCTGAATGTTTCCCAAGTGAACTAGTTATTGAAACATATACTTGACACTGAGAGGGAGGGGGGGTGAATTAGTATCACAAAACTTTGGACAATTTTCCACTTTTCATAATTTAACTGAACAACATGTAGTTATTTCATTTTCTCAACCAACATATAAAAGAATAAATATTTTAGTTATTTATTTAACGTGAATGAATACATAAGATCAATATTTTAATTTCATCTTCAAACAACTATGAGAGACCCAAATCCCTGTTACAAGACCCAGTTTGTAGTTCTCAGATCCAACTGAGAAAAGAGGAATCCAATCCTCATAACAAGTCCCAACATGTTGATCTCATATCCAACTAAGATGTGAGGAATCCAATCCTCATACCCCAACTTGTAAATAGGCACCAACCTGATAGAATGAACCTTCATTCAATCCATTCTATATAAATATATATACTTCAACAAATTCAACTACACTTTCTTCTCACCATTCCTTCTTGTTTATATAGTCTTCCAATTGGTGTGAATTTGAATCATGTTGTCTTTTGATATTTGAACCATTGTACCTTTTCATTTAAATGATAATATTAATCTTTAAATAATATCATTTTTCCTTTTATCCTTTATTCATAATGCACATGAATTGAATCTATTTTAATCATGATTGTGTGTCGGTTATTTTGTCTTCATGAGTTGATCACAGACCTGGATCAACTCATTATATCATACTCATGCTTCTGCTATGTTCTTAGTTTACCAACATATCATATTTGATCTTTTATCAATTCTCTGTATTGTTCTAGCGTTAATTCTCTGTCGAATTAAATCTATATGAGGTGATTCCTTCAAACCATTTACATATGACCATATGCACAAAACCACGAGCTCATTGATTTAAGCATTGCCTCTTCTTTTACCCTTATTTATCTATTCCATATGAAAACAGATGGTGATGAGGCGCTAGGCTAAATAAGTGCTTGATCACTTGTCAAGATCTATGGTCACGTTTTAATCGTACGATGATATGGATGAATGTCGTTACTTCGGGACTTCATTCTTCATGACTTCCAGCCTCTTTACAAATATCCCGAATAGAATATGCATGTCCATAATCTTCAACGGTTGAGAACGCTCTCCGAAGTAGGTCAACGGTTAGTGTTAACTTCAGCCTTCATAAATTTGGGTGATTTATCCTTCACAGTCCTTCAATCTTTTGGAGTTCATTTTGCCGAAGTAGATTGGACGTTTGGATGATATTTGCACGATGAACGGTTCTCGTTCATTTTGGAACTTCGGGACTTCACGTATTTGTTGGTGGTGAAACTGATGAAGTACAAACTCTCAGAGTGATGTAAATTTCTGACATCACTTGTTGATGTGGCACTAACTGAGTGGCTACAACATGTCACTTAGATTCATGTCTCACGCATACTTGAAATGCCAACTGCACTTTGACACTTCTCTTCATATGATTATGCCACGTGTCCTTGATGACATATATCTCCTCATGTGGCACATGTTCTTCTCCTGGATGTAACGATTGTTATAACTAACTCCCGAAATGTATCTCAGATCGACGACTAAGAGAGACTTCGTAACTTTAGCCTTCGGGTGAACTCATATGTTCTGAATCCTTTTTTGCCAAAGTGGTCAGTGTCAAATTTGACCATTATTCTGATCCAACGACCATCATGTATTTTCCAGATCCGATGGTCCTCATTTAACCCAAAAAATATTAACTCAATCCAACGGCTATCAGGAATTCGTGTATTCAGGATGTCAAGCCTTTTTCCTTGCTTATCCTATCCTTCTACTTTCCTTGATCTAATGGTTGGGATATTTCCCTAAGTGTCTCTTAGATTAGACGTCTTGCGTCTACTTCGGGACACTTTTTGTCTTACCCTGTCCTTCCACTAAACTTGATCCAATGGTCAGGATACTTCCCAAAGTGTTCCTCAGATCAGATGACTCATGTCCACTTCAAGACTTAGACCTTTCTTTCTTCTCGTTTTACCCGAAGTGTAACCTACTCACAACTTTTAACCCGAAATGAAAGTTGTTCATTGATTGTGATCTTAGATCGATGACTCAATCTGTCTGCGATGCTGGTTTTCCTTGTTTTAAATCCAACGACTCTTATTTTTCCCAAAAAGTTACCTATGATCGGATGGCTCACGTTTACTTCTGAACTTCGACTTCGGATAAAATTCCTTCATGCACATTTCCTTCGATCGATTTTACCTGAAGTGGTCAATGTGGGGATGACCATGTGTATGTCACTTCCATGATCTATGGTCTATGACTTACTCTGTCCTTCCACTCAACTTGATCCAATGGTCAAGAATTCTCTTGGAGAAGATCAACAATCAGGGATGATTTTGGGGTCCTCACTAGCATGACGTTTAAAACTATTGTCGAGTTTCACAATGGAAACTTATCGTTTGATAGTGGAACTGATGCCAACCTTAGATCTATTGGTGGGTGACGATCAATGGTCTAGAATAATTGTGGGATTGGAATTAACACGTTGTTTAATTCTCCCTTTGCACTCTGCAATCAATCTATGCCCTTGATCTGGCACTTGCATATCCAACAGTCATGACTTGATCTCGTCATTGACCAGTCCTCCAACAGTCCTTCTCTTATAATCTGACGGTCTAGACTAATTATGGGATTGGAATTAATGCACTGTTTAATTATCCCTTCATGCTCTGCAATCAATCCCTACCCTTGATCTGGCGCTTGCGTATCCAATGGTCATGAATTGATCTGATCTTGTTTCTACAATGCACTTTTCCTTCTAAGCTTTGATCTCTGCATATTGTTTGACATTTTCATTCTCTACATATTGTTTGACATTTTCATTCTCTGCTAACTATTATATTGTTGACATCAATGATAACTTATCATCACATCACAATGTCATCGACTGTTGACATCAATGACAAGATATCAATGACAATATGTCCAACATCAGTCACCCCTGAACTTGATGTACTTGACATTTGAGGCTATGTCCCATGTGAAGCATCACTCTACAACTGTTGGACCTCCTCAACACTTTTTCTCAACTAGAGAGATCTCCTTAAATCTATACCCTCCTCAAATATGACATCTCTCCCAACCACCACTCTCCTCAATGATGGAATGTAGATCTGGTAGGCCTTTGCGATCTCTGAGTAATGAACTAGTATCCCTCTCTATGATGTGGGATCTATCTTTGTCCTCTTCTTTTAGGGGACATGAAATAATGTCGAGCACCCAAATATGTGCAAGTGCTCAATATCAGGCCTACTCCCACCAAAGGCCTCCTCAGGAGTATTCCTCCACAAATCTCTATGGGGACTCCTTATGGGGACTCCTTTTCTGCATATAAACTGCAGTACTAGAAGCCTCTTCCCACAATTAGAATGGAAGTTCATGATCATGAAACATACTCCTTGTTGCACCCACTATGGACCTATTCTTCCTCTTTGCAACACTATTCTGTTGCGAGTTGTAAGGAATGGTCAACTTCCTTATGATACCCTTCTTGGTACATAAATCTACAAACTCCACAGAGGTATACTCACCTCCATTATCTAATAACAAGACCTTGATATGATTTCCTTTTTGGTTCTCCACAAGATCTTTGAACTCTTGGAACCTCTTGAATACCTCACTCTTGGTCTTTAAGAAAATGATCTAGGTCTTCTTGGAGTGGTCATCAATGAAAGTAACGTAATATTCTTGACCACCCAAGAAAACACATGGCATGGGCCCACACACATATGTGTGTATCAATTCTAGTACCCCATTTGATCTATGGTCACTATTGGGAAAGAGAGTCTTGGTGTACTTCCCAAGAGCACACCCTTTTCACACCTCTTGATGCTCAACGTTGAAATGTGACATACTCATCACAATATCTCTCGGTGATATCAATGCTTCATGATGCAGCTGAGCCATCCTACAATGTCATGACTCACACAAATGATTGTTGATGCTACTACTCATCAAAGAATACAAGGGATAAAAAATCAATCTATATAGGTTCCCCTCTTTCATCCCAATCACTCTACTAGAAGTGACACTGGATCCCTTTGGGTGAATGAGGACCTTTATCCCTCTGAAGGACACCTCAATATCCCTATCCTAGATGGAGGAAACTGAAATAATATTCTTCTTCAACCCCAAGACATACAATACATCCCTAAACACCAAGGGTGAAATACACTCCCTCTGAAATGATATTTTTCCACACCTATCCGCCTTGACAATCGTGTCATCTCCAAGCACTATCTCCAACCTGATCTCTGGATATATAAGATTAGTGAATTTCTCTCTCATGCCTAACATGTGACTTGAAGCTCCATTGTCAGTATACCAAATGTTGGATGGTGTCTCAACTATCGAACAACAAACTACCAAGGAGAACTCCCTCTCAAACTGGATGGTAGAATCCTTCTCTTTTATTATCTCTATAGTACCACCCAACTTTTGATTAATTGGGTTGGTTATCATTGATCTCAACCCTTGAAGAAAGTTCGATAGCGAATTCTGGTAGCAAAATGGTTTGGGTAATGAACCCAAGTTTGTTTGATGGATAATGGTATCAGTTTTGATATATTTGTAGGTAATACTATTCTATATGGATAATACATGTCATGCCATTTCTGGGGGTATGTGGAACGCCACATAACTCCTCATGGTTAGAGAGTTATGGCCATGTGATGTTGGAGAGCCCTCATGAGTCATCTAGAAGCCCCAAAAGGTCAAAGTAGTCAAAGTGGTTGCAAAGAAGAAATTATTTAAATAATAAAGTAAAGTGATGAGTGTACTATAAGTCAAAGTGGATACAAAATAAATTATTTAAATAATAAATTTAATGGAGAAATTACTAAGTGGATAAGTGGTTAGAAGTGGGTTAGCCATAAAATAAGGAAAGTGAGTTAAGATGGTTAGAAGGTAATTTAAATAATAAAGTGAAGTGATGAGTGTAATACAAGTCAAATTGGATACAAAATAAATTATTTAAATAATAAATTTAATGGAGAAATTACTAAGTGGACAAGTGGTTAGAAGTGGGTTACCCCTAAAATAAGGAAAGTGGGTTAAGATGGTTAGAAGGTAACCCCTTGAGGAAGCTACTTGGAAGTATAAATAAGAGGCAAGGGTCTCTCATTTGTAATCACATTTGAGAATATTGAATATATACAAGTGAATTAGGTAACCAAAGGATATATAAGCCAAATGTTTTGGAGGGAAGGTGAAGTAAATAAGGCTGAAATTCAAGGGAGGATAAATTGTTTTGATGATGCTTTCTAAGGTATGTTATTCATAGGTCATCTCACCATTTTCACAATAATTTGTTTTCTAAAATGATTCAGACCATGAAATAAGGAGTTCGTTGAGGAAACATATCCAAGTAGTTGTTATAACAAATTCATCTTGTGGGTTTTTATTTATTTTTGGAGTTACACTCCGTGGAAAATAGGGTTTATGGCTAGTCCTAGAACTAGTCTAAAATAGGTGTTTCAGGTAAAAATGTCATAAATTCTTCATAACAGATCCAGATTCAGTAAGACCAAATATATTGGTTATAGTACATTCTATACTATTTTTTGTACCATTTTCATATCCATACAACAAATATTTTGTGCAGGGCACGCTCTACAATTTCGCTCTCTAGAATAATCTAGAATTCAACAAGGCATGCCATTTTTGCTATAACTCCTTTTTTGAGAGGTTCCAAGTAGTGAAAACTGGAGGAATTGCATAAACAACACGAAATAAAATTTTGTACCATTTTCAAATATTTATTCATTACAGGTACATAGTTATGATTATTTCAAGTTAGGGTTGTTGACTAATCCAAAATTAGTCATGTGAGACTAAAGTAAAGTTTGATGAAAATGCTAGTATCTTGTTGTTAAAGCTAAGGAAGGTTTGTAGGTATAGGATCATATACACCGGGTCTGTTACAGAGTTATAAATGAGTTTTGGATGATGAAATTGATGAGGGATTTTAGTTGAGGCACATGTTGGGTACATGGTTGAGACAAGTATTTGAAGAGTTGGCACATACATGAGGTGTATAGTTGATGATGTTGGTACATATTGATGAATCATAGTTTATGTGTATTTGATGTATGATTGGTACATATTTGGTGCATGGTTGATGCACTCGTTGATGGCACATGCTGAGTTATAGGTTGGTGCATGGTTGATGCACTTGTTTACGGTACATGGTGATTACAAGTTGTTTAGTATAGTTTGGTGCATGGTTGATGCACTTGTTTATGGTATAGGTTGATTACATGTTTATAGAAGTATATCTCATAGTGATAGTGTGATAGTGGTTCCATCATTCTACGTTAGGGTGGTTAGACGGGAAAATGACAGGTGGTTGTAGCCACCTTCCGGTTGTAGCCATAGAATTGGGGATTCAGAGCTTCCCTCAAGTTGTATCCTGATAAACTAGGGGGTTGGAGCCTCCTTCTAGTTGCAGCTATAAAACAAAGGAAGTTGGTCTTTCCAGTGAATGTAATTCTTAAAGACATATAAGAAAAAACATTATGTGGTTTCTTCCACTTTGGGTTTCCACGTAAAAACACTAGTGTACTTTATATGCGTATGATTTCTCATTTGTTCATTATTTATTTACTCTGCAACTATTGGATGATAATGCTACATTGGTATAACAATTGCATTTTGTGGTTAAAAAGGATTAAATTGCTCTATTACTGATTCACTCTACCGCCCCCCCCCAACCCCTCTCATTAATCCAACAATTGGTATCAGAGTAGGTTCCTCTAGGAAATAGTTTAACCACTAGAAGGATATCATGGATTATTATAAGAATTAAGTACCAATGTTTAATGATGAGAATGGTTTAAAGTATGAGACATGGAGCAGAAGGACGAAATTATTTTTAATGGAACATGGGCATTATATTTGGCTATCAGTTGTTACAGGATATGCTAGTTCAAAAAGGGCAAAGACTGTAGCCAAGAAGGAATTGAAGAAGAATAACAAAATAGCAATGGATTTCATCTGGGAAGGATTACTTAAGCTAGTAAGAGAAAAGGTTGGTAAATGTTCATCAGCCATATAACTTTGGGATAAGTTACATGACATATATTCTACACCCATCACAGATTCAAAAAACACCAAAGAAGATTCAAATACAAATCAAGAAGAATTATGTTCACCATGTCAAACAGATTCAGAAGATGAAGAGTACATAATCACTAGAGGTATGTTGTTTTGCTTTAATTGTGAAAAATGCGGACATCTTGAAATAGAATTCCATGAAGGAAATGAGACAGAAAAACTAATTGAAAAGGAAGACAATTATAAAGAAGAATTGATTAGTGCTTTAAATGAACTAAGAGAAGAAAATAAGTCACTCAATAAATAATTGACGAAACAAAAGGAAAGTGTTCACGTTTTTGAAAAAGCCCAACAGGTCATCGAGAACTTAAGAACTCAGCTAGAAGAAGCTAGAAAGATCGAATAAAATCTTGAATATCAAAAGCAGTAATTGGAAGCCAACATAGAAACACAAAGGGAAGAAGCACAAATGAGAGAGAAGATATTGCCAGATCATCTTAAAGAAAGAATTAATGATCTAAACCAGCTTGAGGTGGAGTTTGGTCAAGAAGAGAAAGGACTTGAAGAAGAAATCATCACATTAAAAATCTAGCTTGAAGAAGAGAAAACAACATAAGAAGTCATGAAGTCTAAGATAATGAAGAAAGAAGAAAAGGTTGAGAAGCTTGAAGAAGAAGTTGTCACATTGAGAAGTAAAATTGTCAATCTCAATAATAATGTTGAAGAGACAGAAACATCCACATCAGTTATAGAGAATGAAGAGAAGCACTCTAGGTTGCTAGAAAAGAAGAATGAAGAAAATGGAAAGAGTTATGCAGAAGTACTCAAAGAAATAAATCATGGTCAACCATAATCTAAGAAAACTATTGAAGATACATCTTCCAGAATACCACCCATGTTCAAGCCACAAAGAAGCTTCAATCATGATCATGATCAATCAAGGAAGAAATTCAGAAGGAATACACCACAAAGAAGATCATTCACTCCCAGGTATGCAAATTTCTTTTATGGTTATTTTTTTTATTGTACTAATTTTGGACATAAGGTTGTAGATTGCAGGCATTATAAAATAATTTTTCAAGTAAGAAATGCCTATGTGGCCCCACATAACATTGAATGTTACAAATGTCATAACTATGGACACATAGATAGTGATTGTAGATGCATGATAAATACTTCCATGAAAGAGAACACTGATATCAGATATAAGAAAGTATGGATAAAAAAACACGAAGAATAGGTGAACAAAGACTGGGTCCCAAATATCGCAAGATTGGTAATAAAACGAGATGAAGAAAATTCTACAAAGAAAAAGAAAGATGTCAGATACAGAAAGGTTTGGAAAATAAATGAAAGAAAAGAAGGATGGGTAAATAAGGAACAGGTTCAAGAGATTGTACTTTCAGGCATTGTAATGAAAAATGAATCAACAGACAAAAAGAAAGAAGTCAGAGATTAGAGAGATGATGAATCTACCAATGAAGATGATGATGAATAAACATCAAAGAGAGAATTTTTCTGAGCCATCCGGCTTAGAGACTCCCAGGTAATATGAATATTAGACAAGGGGAGTCTATGTGATAACTGTGATAGACCAAAGAACCATCCTTCGAGCAACTTGTAGAGTTTGAGAAGACAGATCTAGAGAATTCAATTAGCGGAAATACAATCAGTTGCAGTAGTGAAGACTTCATGATAGTATAGTGATAAATGGGTCAACATTATGGATGGTTATGCAGTAGAGTCTTGGAAAGTATGGAAAAATATGGATTTGTAAGAACACTTAGCATGTTTGGACAGATATATGACATTGGACGAGAGTATGGATTCATAGATTGGTTCAGAGAGTGGTTTAGAGACAAATGAAAATCATCATAATGGATGATATTTACACAGGAAATGACTCGAACAATGCTAATGGATTCCAAATTGACATATATTATTTGGACACATGCAGTGCATACAACACTTCAAATTCAAAACAGAGTAATTCTCAGAAACAACAATGAAAAACCTCCCTACAAGCTATGGAAATGAATACCAACAAATGTGAATCACTTTAGAGTATTTGGAAGCAAATGCTACATCAAAAGAAAAGATAGCAGAATGGGTGGATGAGAATTAAAGGAAGAATAAAATGAATCAATGGAACAACTTTACGAAGAAGAAGAAGATGATGAATAAGAAGTAGAAGGGGAAGATGAAGAAGAACATATGGAAGTAGAAGAGCAAATTCAACAAGTGCCTCCAAAGACACCTAGCAAACGAGTACAAAAGAATCATCCTTCAGATCAGATCATCGGAAATAAAGATGCATGAGTTGAGACTAGAAGAAGAATATGTTCTCTAGAACAAATACACCTAGCATTCTCATCTACGATTGAACCAAACAGTTTTGAAGAGGCCAGCAAGGATGAATTTTGGAATAAGGCCATGGATGAAGAATTGGATCAAATAGAGAAGAATGACACTTGGGAATTGGTTCCAAGACCAAAGAATAAGAATGTGATTGGCACAAAGTGGGTTTTCATAAATAAATTGAATGAATATGGACATGTTACAAGAAACAAAGCTAGATTGGTATGTAAAGGATACGCACAGGTTGAAGGAATCGAATTTGAAGAGACATTTGCCCCAGTTGCCATAACGAAAGAAACCCGATTTATTTTAGCTTATGCATGCTCCAAGAATATTAAAGTGTATTAGATGGACGTGAAATCATCTTTTCTGAATGGGGAACTTGAAGAAGAAGTCTACATTGAACAACCAGAAGGATTTCAGTTGTCAGAGAACACAGATTATGTGTGTAAATTGAAGAAATCCTTATATGGTCTAAAATAGGCTCCTAGAGCATGTTACTCTAGACTGGATAAATATCTACAACATCTAGTGTTCAGAAAATGAAGTGCAGACAACAACCTCTACATCAAGGTAACTCAATATGGTATTTTATTAATTGAAGTTTATGTTGATGATATTATTTTTGGAAGTATTGATGACATGTTAAGCCAAAAATTTGCAAAGGATATGTAGAATGAATTTGAAATGCCATTAATCGGAGAACTATCATTCTTTTCTGGGTCTTCTTATATGTCAAAGAAACCAAAGAATTTTTATTTCTCAAACTAAGTATATCAGAGAAATGATAAATAGGTTCGAAACGGAAGATTGCAAACCAGTTACCACTCCTATTTAAACCAGTTGCAATTTGAGCAAAGATGATGATTCAAAGTCTATATACCAGAGGAAATGCAGGTCAATGATTAGTAGTTTATTATATGTGAAAGCATCTAGACCATATGTAATGTAGACAGTTCAATAGGTGGCACAAGTTCAAGCAGCACCAAGGGAATCACATGTCTTAGCAGTGAAGAGGATTTTCAAATATCTCAAAGGAACATAAGAGTTTGGATTATGGTATCCAAAAGAAAATGATTTATCACTTATTTCCTACACAGATGCAGATTGGGAAGGTTGCATTGATGACTGACGAAGCACCAGTGGAGCAATGTTCTACTTGGGTGAGTGTTTAGTATCTTGTCTAAGCAAGAAAAAATCAATAATATCTTTATCTACAGCCGAAGTAGAGTATATTGAAACAACAGGATGTTTCACTCAGGTTCTATGGATGAAACAAACTTTGACAGATATACAGGTTGAGTATGATGAGCCCATTCCAATTTATTGTGATAATGCAAGCACCATCAGTATCTCAAAGAACCCGGTGATGCACTCCAAGATGAAGCACATTCCAATAAAGTATCACTTTCTATAGGAACAAGTTGCAAAGAATAACACGAGAGTTGAATATCTAGGCACAAAAGAACAAGTGACATATATCTTTACAAAACTACTTCCAAGGGAATCCTTTGAGTATTTTCACCAGAGACTCGAAGTAATTTCTACTCCAAAATGAATTCTTTTGAATGCTTATCTTATATGTCTTAGATTTACATGAGGAAGAACCATAAAGAGGACAGTTCAGGTTGGGGGATCAGTTTCAGGAAGACTTCAGTCAGGGGGAGTATCCCCAAAGACAGTTCAGTTAGGGGGAGCAACCCCATATGGAAAGATTCATTTTCCATTAATGACAAAGGGGGGGGAGGGGGATTTATTAGATGCAGATCATAGATGCATGGTTCCAGGGGGAGCATGAGTGATATGACTTCAGTATTGCATCATAGTGTTTCCATCAATGACAAAGGGGGATATTTTTGATTAATTGGGTTGGTTGTCATTGATGTCAACCCTTGAAGAAAGTCTGGTGGCGAATTCCGGTAGCAGAAAGGTTTGGGTAATGGAACCAAGTTTGTTTGATGGATAATGGTATGAGTTTTGATATATTTGTAGGTAATACTATTCTATATGGATATTACATGTCATGTCATTTCCGGTGGTATGTGGAACGTGACATAACTCCTCATAGTTAGAGAGTTATGGCCATGTGAAGCTGGAGAACCCTCATGAGTCATCTAGAAGCCCCAAAAGGTCAAAGTAGTCAAAGTGGTTGCAAAGAAGAAATTATTTAAATAATAAAGTGAAGTGATGAATGCACTATAGGTCAAAGTGGATACAAAATACATTATTTAAATAATAAATTTAATGGAGAAATTACTAAGTGGATAGGTGGTTAGAAGTGGGTTAGCCCTAAAATAAGGAAAGTGGGTTAAGATGGTTAGAAGGTAATTTAAATAATAAAGTGAAGTGATGAGTGTACTATAACTCAAATTGGATAAATTTTTATTTATTTAAATAACAAATTTAATGTAGAATTTACTAATTGGACAAGTGGTTAGAAGTGGGTTAGCCCTAAAATAAGGAAAGTGGGTTAAGATGGTTAGAAGGTAAGCCCTTGAGGAAGCTACTTGAAAGTATAAATAAGAGGCAATGGTCTCTCATTTTTAATAAAACTTGAGCATATTGAATATCTACAAGTGATTGAAGTAACCAAATTATATCTAAGCTGAATTTCAGAGGGAAGGTGAAGTAAATAAGGCCAAAATTCAAGGGAGGATAAATTATTTTGATGATGCTTTCTAAGGTATGTTATTTACATGTCATCTCACCATTTTTGCAATAACATTTTTTCTAGAATGATTCATACCGTGAAATTGGGAGACCATTGAGGAAACATATCTAAGTAATTGTGATAAAATATTCATCTTGTGGGTCATTTTATTTTTGGAGATACACTCTGTGGAAAATAGGGTTTGTGGCTAGTCTTGAAACTAGTTTAAAACATGTGTTTTAGGTAAAAACGTCATAACTTCTTCATAATAGATCCAAATTCAGTACGACCAAATGTATCGATTATAGTAAAATATTTAGTATTATTTGTACCATTTTCATATCCATAAAACAAATATTCCATGTGGGGCATGCTCTACAAGTTTGCTCTCTAGAATAAGCCAAAATTCAACAAGGTATGCCATTTTTTCTATAACTCCTTTTCTGAGAGGTTCCGAGTAGTGAAATATGGAGAAATTGCATAAAATACATTGAAGAACATTGTGTACCATTTTCAGATCTTTATTCATTATAGGTACATAGTTATGATTATTGCAAGTTAGGGTTGTTGACTAATCCAAAATTAGTCATGTGAGACTAAAGTAAAGTTTGATGAAAATGATAGTATCTTGTTGTTAAAGTTAAGGAAGGTTTGCATGCATGTGATCATATACATCAAGTCCGTTATAGAGTTACAAATCAGATTTGGATGATGAAATTGATGAGGGCTTTTGTTTGAGGTACATATTGCGTACATGGTTGATACAAGTAGTTGATGAGTTGACACATACATGAGATGTATAGTTGACGTTGTTGGTACATATTGATGAGTCATAGTTTATGTGTATTTGATGCATGATTGGTACATATTTGGTGCATGGTTGATGCACTCGTTGATGGTACAGGTTGAGGTATAGGTTGGTGCATGGTTGATGCACTTGTTTATAGTACATGTTGATTACAAGTCGTTTGGTACAGGTTGGTGCATGATTGATGCACTTGTTTATGGTACAGGTTGATTACAGGTTGATTGGTACAGGTTTACAACAGTATATCTCATAGTGATAGTGTGACAGCGGTTCCATCATTCCACGTTAGGGCAGTTGGATGGGGCAAGGACAGGTGGTTGTAGCCATCTTCTGGTTGTAGTCGAAGAAAATAGGGGGTTGTAGCCTCCTTCTAGTTATAGCCATAGAATTAGGGAGTTGGAGCTTCCCTCAGGTTGTAGCCTGAGAAAATAGGGGGTTGGAGCCTATTGGGTCACATATTTGTCCATTTTTTCATCATCTATAGACATCTATTCCATCCCTTCTCCATCCTATTATTATTCATTTATCATTCTATTTGCCATACATTTGCTACAACTGCTCATAAAATGACATATTATTCATGTTATGCTTTAGTGGTTAGTAATGATTATTCTTCCTTCTTTTTTAATGAATTAAAGACTATTATGCATGATTTTTCTGATGATGGTTTGAGGAGTGATTTTATGTATCAATAGTTATAGCAGTCAAGGTTCCAACCTCCAAATGACACATGTGAGTTCCAGCTTGTGGTTAACTATTTTTAGTGAAAAACGTGGCAGATAAGGAGAGAAGAATTTGCGTAGAATATTGTGAGCAGAGGAGGATGAATATTGAAACTCCGAGACATGGGTTTTGTTCATAATGGGCCCAATTGAGTTCAATGTGGGTCATTTTCCAATTGGAGCTATGGTTTGAGAGAAATCGCTGGTTCTTTAAAAGGGTATTTTCTAGATTTACAGTTGCGGACAATTCTCTAAACTTAGCAATTTGTTTGAGCAACCCAGGGATTTGGGGATTTGATTTGTATAAATAAGACCTCTTCAATTAGGAGAGGGGCAGTGATGAAATTATATAGAATTTGTTTGTAAGAAAGAGTTGAACTTATGTAATTTCTGAGTTTTCTTCAATAATACAAAGGAGCTTATGGATCTACAATTATGTGCAACTTTCTCTTGATCTTGTAAGTCTTTTGGCCACGCATGCTAGGTGAGGCAAGGCCCCCTCAATCTGGTATGTGTTGGTCTTATTAATTTACTTGTATTTTTATTTTCATTGTCTTAATTTATCTTGGTTTATGATTAGTTGATCACTGCTTACAGTTGTGTGTTGTTTATTAGATTGCTCTTATAGTAAGATTCAATTCATGTTGTTGTTACTTCATTTTGTTAATAATCATTTAATTTATGTAAGAGTGTGGTAGTGGTTTTATTTCAGCTGAGTGTATTTTGAAGAAAGAGTAGATTTGTTATGTGTTTTATTTTATTAAATAGATAATAGTGTTAGTTGGAATTTGTTGCTTGCATATATTGTGCACGATAACTTGAAATAAAAGACTTCCTCGGGTTGACAATTGAATAGTTGGGCAAATACTACAATGCAATTAATTCAAACATTTGTTCATCCCAATGTAGTGACTGTTGTTCCTTTGAGTGTAGTTGTTGTTCATTTGAAAGGAACAATTGTTGTTCCTTTCGCGCGATTGTTGTTCCTTTGAGTGTAGTTGTTGTTCATTTGAAAGGAACAATTATCGTTCATTTCATGCGATTGTTGTTCCTTTGAGGGTATTTTCTATTCATTTGAAAGGAATAACTGTCGTTCCCTTTACGATTTTTGTTCCTTTATAGGTGTTGCATCTCTGGAGGTTGGGTATTGAAAACAAAAGGTAAGAACCTACGTAGGCAACAAGTAAAATGCTTGTGCCAGTGCATACCTTTGGTTGATGCATAGAGGTTGATTTTAGGACATATTTAGAGCCCAACATTTTGGCATCGTTGCCACGTAAGTTATCAAGGGCGCACAAGTCCAATTGACATTGTTTTTTTAGTTGCATGTTCTTGACTCCGAGGTGAAGGGTCAAGGTATGTAGGTTTCTTGATTGTTTCTTTCTTTGCATTTAGTTTTTAGTTTTTGATCATAAATCTTATCATTTCTCTTAGTGGTGATGTAAGCACCACCCATCCTACTCACAAGTTGACATGAACAATTGAAGGAGGAGCCTTGAGATAGCACATGAAGAATCCAACAAACAGATGGCAGGTAAGAAGGAGACAAAAGTTGTTACCTTTGAATTCCCCATCAGAGATCCTAAAGGAGTGGTACAAATGAAAATCATACCCCCATCCGATCTACCAAATTTTCATGGTTTGGCAAATGAAGACCCTGATGCATTCTTATTTCAATTTGAATTACTTTGTAGAGGTTATGGTTATTTTACTAATGATCAAAAGTTGAATTTTTTTCCCCTTCTCTAAAAGGAACATCCCTCTGATGGTTCATGAGCCTCGGTGGTAATTCTATACAAACTTAGGAAGACATGAAATATGTATTCTTGCAAAGGTACCAAGATTATTGCAGGGTCAATGACGATATCTTTGGAATGAAACATGGAGAATAAGAGAGTTTGGAGGAATATGTGGAGCGATTTCAATACAACCTTCAAAGATCCAAACAAAAACAGTTGGGAAAAGAGACCTTGAAAATACTCCTACTCAAAGGAATCCATGATGAGTCTTTAGAAATCTTAAATTTGGTGGGAACAGGTGATGTATTTCAGTTACCATATGATGATATTTGTGAGTTATGTAGAAGGTATTCAAGAGGGAACTTCAAGATTGGTAAGAATTCTAGTGAGCCTTCTTCTCAATATTTTAAATCTACTGCAAAAACAAGAGTTATAGAAGCTGAAATCATTAATTCAATTGAAAATTTCAAAGTTGATATCATTAGCTCATTAAATTCACAATTGGATATTTTGAAGGATAAGAAGAAATGGGAGGAACCTGAAGAAATAGTTTGTCCTCGGTGCCATAAGAAACATATTGTAATGGATTGTCCTTTGGATAGACTCATAATTTGTGGCATATGTGACTTGAGTCATTCAATAGATCGTTGCCCCTCCTTACCCAAGATAAAAACAATATATCAAAGAGATCGAATAGTTGTAGGAATTTCACCACAACAACCATGGCCTACATGTATGATTCAAAACTCTATCCCTCCATTTCCTTACTCTCACAAGCAATCATTGAATACTCATACACCATGGCAACTGTGGCAACCCCAATCTCAGTCCTACCTACCTTTTCCACAAGGTTGGCATGGCCCATCTTATGATCCATGACTAATTTCCCTCATGTTGCGGCAAACACCAATCCTCCATACTTTCTACAAGCTCTTCAACAACATCTTGTTTTCCCATTAAGGTCATCCACACAAATCAATCAACTATACTTTCCATACTTAACTTTTCATCAATCTCCTCCATGCCCTACACAACTTCCTATTCAACCCACCTCGCACCCTAACCATAATAAAGTAGTGCAGTATACTTATAGTGTTGACTTCCACAACTTTCCTACATTTACCACTTATCCTGCCTCATCTACACCATTGCAACAAATCCATATGAGGTCTGGGCAGGTTGTAAGTCCAAGAATTGAAAATAAAGTTTCTTATCATCATCAGCAAACTGGCAAGATCAACAAATCTGATGAAAAACAGACATTGGAACCGAAAAGTGAAGCATCTTCTACATCATGGTCACTGGATATGAATCTCTTCTGCATTCAGGAAGATCAGTTTTCTAAAGAGATTCATGGTGTAACATCTATAGGAAATCAAGGGAACAAGGACTATATTGAATCTTGGTTTCAATCTGTCACCAATCTGCAACTTCATGTTATACTTCAACAATTCGTGGCACTATCATTTCAAGGGAAGTTGGTCTTTCATATCCTGGTATTCATAAATTTATATTTTTCAGTTGTGGGTATGAGCATATTTGAGACTTTGTTACGGAAGTGGCTTCATTGGAAGTATTCTTATACTTGAGTTAATTCATTTTTCAAGTAAAGTAGGGTAGGGTAATGAATGAATTTTCAATAAATTCTTAATGGAATTGATTAGTTTAGTTCTAAGTATTAGCAGCCTAGTTTAAAAATAAAAATGAGACACCTTCAAGAGATCATCATTCGATCGCTTGTAGCCTTGATCTCATGGAATTTCTTTCAAAAATCATCATTTTTTTTTAAAGTTTTAGTATTTGTGGCAACACGTTGTGTAAGTCAATCTAGGTACTCAGTGGTTGAAATTTTTGGTATGAGCATGTATTCCATTGAAATTTATATCATTAAAAATATTCACAACTATTTCGGTCACTTTTTGGGGAGCCATATTTCATTTATTGGATTTTTGTGGCATTTTGGATTGAAATTTTTACTAAAACATAGTTGGGACAGTTCGTTTTTGGGAGACCAAATGGATTTATTTTCCAAACCTGTTTACATCCCACGTATCCCTTTGATTCTAGTTTCCAAACCAATTTTAATTTTTAATATTGGGCATCAAACTAAAAATTTATGGTCAAAATACCAACGGGATGTCAACCAGGCAGCTTAGGAACAGAGTTGGGACAATCACTTTTTGAATGCCTTATTGGATAGATATTGAAAACCTATTTCATTGGTATATTACCCTATGAGTCTAGTTTACAATGCAATTTGAATCACTCAATTCCGATATGATATGAGGAAGTTATGACCAAAACACTGGTTGCTTGTCATAAATCTGCACTTTGAAAATTCTGTCTTCCCAGATGTTCATTGGTAAATGTCACTCATCAATTACTCTTGTAGTTAAAACCTGTTTATATTGGAAATACCTACATGAATATGATTTAATCTCCAATTGGAATCACATCAATCCATCATCAAATGAAAAGTTATCTCTAAAACTGTGACTTTTGGTCTAGTCCGAAATTCGAAAAACAGCTTGTCATGCAGGGAATTACTGAGCATATTTGGCATATCATCACATGGAATTTTCAAAACCCGTTTCTAATGGAAATAGAACTCTGAATGTACTTTTATTTGGATTTGGAATCACTCAAATCGGACAAGAAACAAAGAAGTTATGATCGACATATTGTTGAGTAGTATATGTTGGCCAACACTCCTGAACAGGTATAAAAAGAATTTTGTTTCATATATTTTCTTTGGATTTGTTATATAAGTAACTACATGTTTTTTTTTGCGTATGTCTTCGATGAACAGAGCCCGTACACCTCTCTTCTCCATGATCTCATGTTTTATTGCAGGTAAGTGCTTATGTTTTGCAGGTCCTTGGAAAATCAAAGAAGGTTAATACGTGCATGAGTGATTCTTAAAGACTGTTTTCTCAAATTTTCAAATGGATTGAGCACACAACAAATGGAGAGATTGATGTGAAAACCGTACAAAGACAAATGTTTCAGAAATCAAGTTTCATTGCTACATTAACCATGCCAAGAATCCTTCTAAGAAGACATTATGCTCATCATGCTCATTCACCAACACCGTGATATGCCTATACATTTTTTTTTTTTCTCCATCTACCATTCCATCCATTCCATTACCTTATGCTCCATTTCATCACTTCCATACTTTCCACTCCAATCACTGCTAACCCATGAATAAAGTCACTTATCTCCCTTACCACTTGCTAATGAAAATCTTTCATCTTCAGTTCTTCAAATCATTTTGTCTATGCTCACGTTGGATGATGTGGGATTCCTTAAGGCCCTCCTTCTAACAAATCTCATTCCATCGACTCCAACACATCATATGGGATTGAGGTTAGAGTTTCATAGTGCCCTGAGATCTTCATACATTAATGGTAGATCTCATTGTTGTTAATCATGGGGATTCATCAATGCCTCTTGATTGACAAATCTTGTAGGTGACTCGACTCCAACAAATATATTCGTACTTATCCATATGCACTAAGGTACTTTAGAGCTCACTGTCATCAAAGGTGTGTTTCTTCACGTTGGTTAACGTCATACATTAATGTCCGGTAATCCAATGATTTCTTTCCATGCTCGACTTCAGCACATTCATTCGCAAGGTAAGAATTGTAAGTTGGTTTTGTAGCAGTTGAAGATTATGTGATCTAATGGTTTCAACAGTGCTTTGCAACATCATTTGTTTCAGTGGTTCTACAGTCCATTTCCATTTTCCTTTCATCATTTGATTTTCAGAATAAGAGAAGGAGATTTATGCTTTTGTAGAAGAATTCTTCATCATCATTTGTTTAAGCAATAATAGTCTTACATGCATCCAACACAACATTATTTCAAATTAGATTCAGCCTCATTCTATTTCAGCTCTCATATACATCTGTCTCGGCATCAGTTTGGTTTACATCAACTTCAACATACATCAGTCCATCCATGCCAATCAAATCTTTCATGGAGGTAAAACTTGAGGTAAAATAGCATGAGTTTTTGATTTATTAAAGATTTAGGAAAATGTCATGACGAACCACTAAGGATTTCTATTCTCCATTTTCATATCATAACTCATCTATTACCTCTCTTATCCATCCATTACCATATCAACCTTCACCTCATGCACTCCCAACACCCAAGTCAAGTCCTTCCCTACATCTCCTAACATCCAAGCATGAGCAATTGATTTGTTGTTGCCACATAAGAACCAAAATAGAGAAAGGAAGAAGATCATGATGTCCATTTTCATACAAGCACGCTAAAAGTTAGAGGTATGGTTTCTTTGGTTCATTTTCATGATGTATTCATTCATCTCATGGGTTTCCAATTATCTTTTCCAGCCTTTTGACTCATGGTTCTCCTACATATTGCACATCTTCAAAAAGTTGTTGTTATGAATTCATGAAAGGATACAACATATGTGTTATATGGATTTGATTCATACATGTTATACAGATTTGATAGGCTACAAAGTTCATGGATGTCCCAAGAATGATTATGATGCTAACCCTTTCATTAATGCCTAGCCCTTCCATATGAACATTGTGTTTGTTTTTCTCGCTTGCCGATATACATCATTGTTTAAAAGAGGGTTATGTGCTCATAACATTTCCCATGGAAGCATGCTAATGGTTCGCTTGGGATGTAGTATGATGATTTTGTGGCAGCCTCTATTGCCATTATGAAAACACGTGTAGTTGTCTACACAAATTCTAATGGAAGGAAGTTGTTATTAGAAGACAAGTGAAACAATGTCTCCACCCAAGATTTAAAAAGAAATTTTTGTAGTGGCTTGTTTCAAAGGCACCTTTCCCACAGTTATTGCAAGCAATAGAAGAAGCCTATGTTGCCATACAACAAGAGAAAAAAATTCAATTTGAGTCATTATCTTTGGCATGCAACAACCATCATTAGTTTCCACCCATGGTTTCATATTCAACCATATATTAATTTTATTGTTTAAATCTTAGAAAGTGAAGGTATATCCAAGGCAAATTCAGATCTCCATTGTGTACTTAGATTTTAGCATGCTACTACAGTCTAGCATGAAATCTATGGCAGACAATTGGGTCACCATTGCTACATGGGCAACAAATTTACTTGGGTGTTGGGAAAACTTATTGGAATTTCCAGATTTTGTCATTGGTTGGCTACATTATTTTTTAGGAGTTATCTTCATTACATGAAGAATGGAACAACTACTCTGCATGCCCAAGAATCTATTTGAAGAAGGAAGTTGACTGTCCACAAGAACCTACAGTAAAATACACTATTGTAGAAGCCATTTTCTTTTAAACACATGGGTAGAAATACATACGTATGTGGTTCATTTTCTTGGATCATGATACACTGATTGATTCACAAATTATGAGCACTTCATAATGATGGTAAAAAATTTGGTCCTTATAGTCTTAATGCTATGAATTTTCATGGAAAAAAAGTCTTGTTATCAATGATGAAAACCTCTGAGGTAACCTACAGACAAAGCAAGTTGTTTTGAGATTTGGAATCCCATGATTACAGGGCTACAATCCCCATAAGTGAAACTAAGATTATTGGAGGGTATATCATATGGTATGTGGATTATCAAATACATATGGTTAAGCATTTGATGGTAAACTCATGACATGGCCAGCTCAATCACATTCTGAGATAACATTTGATGGATTTCCAGGATTGGAGGATTGGTATTCAAACATTGATAAGGTATTTACAACTAGCAATAAAAGATATCCTTTACTAATCATTTTGCAGCAAGATCATTACCAGATTCAAGGTTTGCAGATTGTTTTCCCACTAAAAATGTTGCCTTGAAGTACAAGAAAAACTTATTGAGGGAATTTGATGGTGATTGTGTTGTATACATAAGCAAGGGGTACTTAGAGATGATTGTATTCTTATGCATTTTCTGCAAAGGATCTCTTTTGAGATTGTGTATAAGTTTGATTTCATAATGCAACATGAGGACATGCTATACAATCAGTGTGGGGCAGTTACTATGCATGATGGTTTGTTCTCTCATCTTCCATTCATATTTATTTTTCTCATGCATGTTATTTTCTACAAAAAGTGCAGAAATTGATTTGGGCATATCTTCCAAATGACGAACTGGGTTGTCATGATTTTTGGTATGATGAAGCATGGGATTAATATGCCTACAAAATTCACTTTGTACTTTGAAAAAAATGTAGTGTTGTTAGAACTGTTTCAGGAGAGTTTCAATTACAAGGAGTTTCAACAAGAGGATATCTTGGGATTTGTGTATTGGATTGTTATGATTTTTGGCAAGAATGTGCATTAAATTGTGACATATAAAACTATCAAAATACCTTCTTCATCTGAGTTGTGCTTTGCATGAAAATACATTGTATCAACAACATTCAAATGAGTCCTTAACAGCTTGGTTAATGCAATGTATTGAGTTGCATGAGGACATGCAACATTTTCAGTGTGGGGCAGATGTTGGGTCACATATTTGTCCATATTTTCATCATCTATAGACATCTATTCCATCCCTTCTCTGTCCTATTATCGTTCATTTATCATTCCATTTGACATATATTTGCTACAACTGCTCATAAAATGACATATTATTCTTGTTATGCTTTAGTGGTTAATAATGATTATTCTTCCTTCATTTTTAATGAATTAAAGACTATTATGCATGATTTTTCTGATGATGGTTTGATGAGTGATTTTATGTATCAATAGTTGCAGCAGTCAAGGTTCCAACCTCCAAATGACACATGTGACTTCCAACTCGTGGTTAAAAACGTGGAAGATAAGGAGAGACAAATTTACGTGGAATATTGTGAGCAGATGGAGCAGATGAGGATGAATCTTGAAAATCCGAGACATGGGTTTTTTTTAGAATGGGCCCAATTGAGTTCTTTGTGGGTTGTTTTCCAATTGGATCTACGGTTTGAGAGAAATTGCTGGTTCTTTAAAAGGGTATTTTCCAAATTTACAGTTGCGGACAGTTCTCTAAACTTAGCAATTTGTTTGAGCAACCCAAGGATTTGGGGATTTGATTTGTATAAAAAAGACCTCTTTAATTAAGAGAGGGGCATTCATGAAATTATATAGAATTTGTTTGTAAGAAAGAGTTCAACTTATGTAATTTCTTAGTTTTATTCAATAATACAAAGGAGCTTATGGATCTGCAATTATGTGCAACTTTCTCTTGATCTTGTAAGTCTTTTGGCCACGCATGCTAGGTGAGACAGGGCCCCCTCAATCTGGAATGTGTTGGTCTTATTCATTTACTTGTATTTTTCTTTTCATTGTCTTAATTTATCTTGGTTTATGATTAGTTGATCATTGCTTACAGTTGTGTGTTGTTTATTAGATTGCTCTTACAGTAATATTCAATTCATGTTGTTGTTACTTCATTTTGTTAATAATCCTTTAATTTATGTAAGAGTGTGGTAGTGGTTTTATTTCAGCTAAGTGTATTTTCAAGCAAGAGCAGATTTGATTGATTTTAAGTTATGTGTTTTATTTTATTAAATAGATAATAGTGTTAGTTGGAATTTGATGCTTGCATATATTGTGCACGGTAACTTTGAAATAAAATACTTCCTTGTGTTGATAATTGAATAGTTGGGCAAATACTACAATGCAATTAATTCAAACATTAGTTCAGCCCAATGTAGAAACTATTGTTCCTTTGAGTGTAGTTGTTGTTCATTTGAAAGGAACAATTGTTGTTCCTTTCACACGACTATTGTTCCTTTGAGTGTAGTTGTTGTTCATTTGAAAGGAAAAGTTGTCGTTCCTTTCACGTGACTGTTGTTCCTTTGAGGGTAGTTCCTATTCATTTGAAAGGAACAACTATTGTTCCTTTTACGATTGTTGTTCCTTTATAGGTGTTGCATCTCTGGAGGTTGGGTATTGAAAACGGAAGGTAAGAACCTATGTAGGAAACAAGTAAAATGATTGTGCCACTGCCTACCTTTGGTTGATGCATAGAGGTTGATTTTAGGACATATTTAGATCCCAACAGAGCCTCCTTCTAGTTGCAGCTGGAAAACAAAGGAATTTGGTGCTTCCAATGAATGTATTTCTTAAAGACATATAAGAAAAATCATTTCATGAGTTTTTCCCGCTTTGGGTTTCCACGTAAAAACATTGGTGTACTATGTATGTGTATGATTTATCATTTGTTCATTATTTATTTACTTTGAAACTATTGGATGATAATGCTACATTGATATAACGCTTGCATTTTTTGGTTAAAAAGGATTAAATTTCTCTATTACCGATTCAGCCCCCCTCTCAGTAATCCAACACCAACTTATTCTTCTTCTTGTTGTTGGGATACTTTCCAACATAGTGCCCTAACTGGTTACAAACAAGGAATCTAAATTTGCTCAAATCCCTCCGCTACTCAACCTATCTCGGTTGTTACTTCTTTGCCCCACCTTTGAACCATTGCTTGGTATTCTTCTTGCCCTTTTCCAAAAGAGATATATAACCTTCAACACCATCCTCACCCAGTTGCTAACTAGAATATTAGGAGCCAAATCTAAGCTCCTCCTGCACAAAGTCATCCCAGAAGGCCTTTTCCATTTCCCTATGCAAACTTATCATCCCTGTTTGTAAAATCCTAGAGATAAAAATACATATTTTTCCACATGTACGCTCCTTTCCTACTATACAACATGTGTATACGCAAGTTTCACCACTACAACCCACGTACAATAGGATTTGTGACCAAAAATTAAAATTAATGTTGGTTTTCCATGGCCTTGGCCTTCCATATACTGGAAACGTTCCGACTTGGCCCTTCAATTCCATTTTAAGGCTATAAATGGGTCCATTATGAGCTATGGAAAAGGAGGAGAAATAATTCAACGTTGAGAGAAAAGTTACTCTGGAGAAATTATTTACTTCATATTGAGTCTGCATCCCTTTGTCCTTTAAGTCTAAACACAATGTTCATCCCCCAAGATCTTCCCTTATTGATTGAGAACCTCATTGTTTCTCTTTTATGAGATTTCCTTTGGTGGAGGATTGAAGTGGTGGAGGCCCAACTGGAAGGAACTTAGTTTCTCGGTTTTGAACCATGCCGACACGGAATTCTGTAACATTTTCACTTCTACTGATCATATATTAATAGAAATACTGTTTTCCCATCCAATTGATATCTTGAAAATATTTGAATTATTATTCCATGGGAGTATTTGTCATGTTTATTAATGGATTATTCTATTGAATGTGATAACAACATTTATTATCACCATATGCTTTCTTTGCTTAGTTGTTGAGGACTAGTTGCAGGTATATTGTTTTGGGTCAAGTGCTCAATGATGGACTTCATAGAACGTCTGGACGAGGTAGGCCTTTTATCTTATCTTGCTAGCATATTTTTTTACATAGCATACTTGAGAAGAGATCTGATTTCTGCAGTCATTTCCGTCTGTTGTGGTTTACCCTATCCATAGAGAGATTTTCCTCATAACAGAATTGACGACCATACTAGGGATTGAATAGTCTTTCTTAGGGTTTGGATTACTTTTCTCCTTATATTTATCTCATTCCTATTGTGTTTCTTGTCGTATCATTGCTTGACAGTCTCTGTTCACTCTGGGTCTAATTTTTCCAGCCTTCTTCCTTGCCTGGCTTTGTTTTTGAAACATATACACAGTTTTTGGATTCACAGTCGCGTATATACATGGGTTGTCCCTCTGCAAGATGTGTACATACACTATGTTTCCTTGAATAGTCGTGTACATCATCCTTCTTTTCTTGTTTTCTAGGTTTGGTGGTTGCTGGGTGGGATATGATGTTTGCTGAGTCTTCTGGGGTCTTTGTAGTGATTGTTAAGTGCCTATGGGATGACAGGAAAACTGTCTGGGGTTGAATTTTTGGGCAGAGTCTTTCTCATCACCTTTTCATCTTGATTGTCCTTGTACATTGGGCCGAGTGTTGTTTTTCTTGGTATCCTACTTGAGTTGTTTGTTTCTATACACAATAGAGTTTATATATCAAGTTGTTGTTCAGTCCATGCATTTTCACTTTACTTATATTGAAAATACAAAAATATTAGGCATTTTTCATTGCTTGACATTTTTTTATCTTTTGAGTCTTGGTCATTAGCTTAGTGCATGTAATGAAAGATTGCATTTTTACTTTAGAATTGTAGAGTTGAAATTGAAAATTTCATTTGTTATTAGAAGCATGTCATTCATTGAAAATTGAAGTTAGGACTTTGCATTATATTCATATTTACTTTTCTTGCTGAGTCATAACATCATGAGTTTCACTACCATACCTTTTTGAGTAATCACAGCCACTAAAATTAACGCTATAATTTAAAATTGATTAGTCACTATTTTATTTTCTAGGGTGCACAAACTAGCTTAGGATTTAGTGCCCTGGAATAGGATTTTGTGAGTAAACTTCTCCAAGGAAATTAAATCAACATATGTGTCTGACAAAGCGAGTGGAGAAATCCATTGTATAATTGGTAATATCAGGAGGCTCCACTCACACTATAGTTAATCACGAGGTTGCATGAGGTTGGTTGAAGGGATATCCCCCCGATACCTTCTTAGCGTCAGAGATATTTCTATGGATCTATTCATATATGGGGATCTTGTTAGTGCCTTTACCTCAATGAGAGGCGGTAATTTCAAGGTTTTGGGCTTTGCTACCCTGCCCATATGGTGGACCTGACTTACAGTTTCTCTCATGTGCATCGGTTATACATTAGTTTATTAGTTGCTTGACTTAGGCGTCACATAGGTTACTTGCAGAGGTTATTCTACAGGTACCCTGGGTCAGATAAGGTTCAGACAACACACAACCTTTATGGAGGATTACCTCTTTGGGGGGATCTGACTGACTAGTTGTTAAGCCCATGAGATCCCTTATAAATGATTATGTTACCTCCGATCTTTAGTAGGGAGTATCAGGCCCCTCTTGGGTGAGACATACCTTCTTTAGGGAGGGAGGCCACTTTCATCCACTTTACCCCATTTGTGTGCATTTTTCCCGTTTGATTTTTGGTGTGCTCTTTGATTACTAATTTCCCTCAAGAGTATTTACTGAGATTTTTCGTTATCATGGATAGTGGAGTCCCTTTGGATTCCTCATTTACTTCTACCCCCCACCCCAATGATGTTCACTCATTTTATGGGGGTAAATATGTCTGATTTCCATAATGGTATGCAGAGCTATGACGCTCAGTCCGAACCTTGGGTCTCTAGTCATTTTCCTGTTCATATGCCTTCACCTTTTCAATCCTCTCCCTGGTCCACTTATATGAATCCTATCATTGGATTTGGGGGTACCATGGCCTCAATGCCTATGTCTTCATTTGATATGATTCATGTCCCTTAGCCAACTCTCACTGTGGGAGGTTGGAACCTCCCATCTTACGGATCCAGTCCTAGCTATGCTCTGTCAAGAGATAATACTCAAATGGGTATTTTTTCTACTTATTACACCCCATACATGTATCCTTCATCTACCATGCCTTCTTATTCGAATACTTTTCCCATGGCAGGTCCACACATATCCCTAGGTATTTCATACAGGGAGAATTTGTTTTACGGTTTGGGCCACCCTCTTCACAAAACCCCTTCACAATGGGGAAACATATATCCTCACTTGAATATTCCTTACCATAGTTTTGTCTCTTCATAGACTTCAGTGATGATGCCCATACACACCTCTTCGGATCAGTTAGGTGAAGGATACTACCTTTCTAGATAGGGATAGGGATAAAATAGGATCCTTCTTGGCCTGCAATGTTCCAAATCCAATCTTTCCCTGGACCTTGGTATCAAATTCCATAACCCACCGCTAGCCCAGTCACTGCCAGTCATACTAGAGTGCCGTCACCAACCTCTACTGGTCATGTTGGAGATGGTTTGACGACCTCTACAATTCATGTTGACGAACCACACCCAGTCATTGCTAGTCATGTTGGGGGCATCACTTTAGTCACCGCGAGCCATATCAATATCACATCTCCCACCTTTGTACACCATATAGGAGATGACTCTCTCACCTCTGCCAATCACGTTGAGATCATGTCACCAACTGTTGGTAACGATGATGGGGGCATCAAGAAGCCTCGACACTTCAGACATAACCCTAAATTCCTTTGCAGTACTTGTGAATGAAATCACCTTACTTGTTTGTTTCTAGCCACTGTTGGGATACTAGAAGCGTGGGGCTCGCCTAAGGGCCCTTAGGATTCTGAGAAGTTTGTAGTTTCCCCACACTCTGTTTCTCCTTTGATTGACATGGAAGTAATGCCACTACAATCTTCTCTTGACCACACCCCTGTTGGCGAGGGTGATATGTCCCCTATCCATATTATCGTGCATCCTCTTCAAACTAGAATTGAAGAAGCGGTCGTACCGGTGTAATCTCTGGTCAATCCTACTCTCCTTATGGAGGGTGATGTATCCTTCAACCATGTCGTCAACATTCCTAATCCTACACCTTCTGAAAGAGAGATATTTTTACTCTCCCCAAGTTCTCTCCCTCCAAGTCTTGAGGAGATCCCCTTTGATTGGGAAGGTCTTGTGGGGTATCCAATGCCCCCGCCTATGTATTTTCCTATAAGAGACATTATCCAATATATCACGCAGGAGATAACCTCCGCTAGAACTTTATCCTCCTCGACTTGGAGAGCTTTGGGTTTTCCCAAGCTTATGTCGGCAACTCGTAAGATACTGACATTCCATAGAAGTCTAGCACGGGCGCCTTGGCCTCCCCCATGACTTGCCTCCTGGAATATTCCAAGCAAGTCTGATTTAAACTCTTTTCTGACTCATCTAAAAAACAAAAAATATTGTCGAGTGATTTGTCCCTTTCAGACTCGTTAAAATTGGACTTGAAAGGTCATGATTCTTAGTTAATCTCTTTTCTGACTTGTTTTCAAAAAGTGAAAAGATTGCCAAGTGAACTTGTCTCTTTCACACTCGTAAATTGGATTTGAAAGGACATCTATTTGGCACAAGTTTATCCCTTTTTCATGCCAAGTAGACTAAATGTCATGAAAAAGGACATTTTTTGGCGTCAAGTTGTGATTGCATCTCATGCCCTTGATTGTAGTATTGAGCCTTTAATCGGTTCTCGCTTTGCGTTATAAATTGTTTGCCTCAGTAATTTTTGCATCTTCAACCAACCAGAGCCTCACTTACATCCTTCACAATTTGAAACCCTATACCTAGAAGAGAACATTCCCCTGAGTATCCATCTCCCACATGCATCTCCTTGCATTGAGCATAGGTATGTTCCACTGTTGGAACTAGTTTTTCTTACTTGTGACACTCGTTTCCTCCTCTATATCAAAGCATTCATTTTTCTATGAAAAAAAAAAAACATACGGGCGGGAAGGGAGTATTATCTTATATTGGCAACAGTCGTGTCCCCTTTGAACAGAGAACAAAGTTATTGAGTCCATTTTTCATCATAATTTTGGGATTAGCATGGCCTTAGGAATTTGAGCTCATTATAGAGTCTTCTCTATCGAATGATTACCCTTCCAGTACCTATAGAGAATTTCATTGATGCCTCCTGCATCTCATGGTTTCATCATTGAGTCTAAGTTGTCGTAGTATTCCATATGTCTCATGCTCTTGTTCAAAGGAATTCTATCAACCTATGTCGGCCACTTCTCAGAACTCTTGAATTTGCATGTTATCCATACCCTCAATTTGTCTCAGAGTCACATGATACTGTAGTCCTATCATGCACCCTGGTCCTACTTTCATCATTGGTAGGTAACCTTAAACCCAACATTTGACATTTCATCATTGGTCATTGACTGGGTGGTTTCCTTTTTGCTCGACAACAAGACATCTATTCACACATTGGGATTCATGCAGTGTCTTGGATGCCATTAGCCTTATTGGTGGTTTCCTCACCTTTGTCAGCAGTTTTCCTCATTGTTTGTTATTCAAAGGGATTTTTCCATGTACCTCTTGAACTTGGCACATGAAAATGATGCACAAGGTCATTGGTTCGTGAACATATTCTTCATCTGATTTCCTCCAAATATTGAAGCTCCTTCTTTGTACCTCGTGCTAACTGATGAGAGATTCCTTAATGCTCTCCTTTCAGCAGGTCTCCTTCCATTTAATTCAGCTCATCTATTTTGGAAACAATACCTAGAGTCTTATGAGTACCTTGAGGCTTGCAGTCATCAGTGGCAAGTTCTTTCGCCATCGACAGTTGGGAATAACATTATACATCAATGTCTCTTGATCGATGGATTCTCCAGGTGTTCGACGATGACTCCTTTATTCACACTTGTAAGAATGTACTCAGTGCCTTGATACCTACTTTCATTATTGGTAAGTTGTCTCACGTTTGTTAATGGTATACCTCAATGACCAGTAATCAAACGATGTCTCAATGTGTTCGATCTCAACTCCTTTATTCACATGATGTAGACTTTCACCCTTGGCGGATTGTGTAGAAGACTTGAAGACATCAGTATTTGGCCTCAACTTTCCTAAGTTGTTGCTTCCTTTTCATTGAACCAGTACCTATATGACTTTAGTGATCATGGGAGATCAGATTGTACTCCATTGTATATAGATATCTTCAGATTGATTTTGATACTGGTTCTACTGGGCCTTGTTCGTGACTATGAAAATTTTTGGCATGTAACTGCATTTGTATATTCCTATTCATGGCCAAGAAAAGTTGTTTGGTATATTTTCACATGGATCTACAGTGTAATTCTATTGGAAGCATTGTATGTGAAGTCAATGCAGAATGTAATGAGCAACTAGTTCTTCCAGTTGGTTCCCCATCACTCCACTTCTGGGTTGTTTATAATGTATTCCTGCCATCACAGATACTCCTTTGACCTCACACATTAGGTGGCATATTTTACAGCAATATTTGCCTCACCCTATGTAGTCTTGCACATAAGGCCTTTTTCCATTTCCCTATGCAGACTTATCATCCATGTTTGTAAAATCTCGGAGCTAAAAATACATATTTTTCCACATGTACGCACCTTTCCTACTATACAACATGTGTATATGCAGATTGCACCACTACAACCCGCGTACATTAGGATTTGTGCCCAAAAAAGAAAATTAATGTCGGGTTTCCATGTCACGATAGGAGATCTCTGACCCTTGGCCTTCCATATATTGGAAACTTTCTGACTCGGCCCTTTAGTTCCATTTGAAGGTTATAAATGGGTCAATTCTGAGCTATGGAAAAGGAGGAGAAATAATTCAACTTTGAGAGCAAAGTTACTCTAGAGTAATTATTTACTTCATATCAAGTCTGTATCCCTTTGTCCTTTAAGTATGAACACATTGTTCAGCCCCCAAGCTCTTGCCTTATTGATTGAGAACCTCAATGTTTATCTTTTATGCGCTTTCCTTTGGTGGATTATTGAAGTGGTGGAGGCCCAACTGGAAGGAACTTAGTTTCTCAATTCCTAACCATACCGACATAGAATTCTGTAACATTTTCACTATTGTTGATCATATATTATGTTAAGATCCAAAGACTAAATATAAAATCACCACAACAGATATAAAAGAACAATATGCAAAATCTCTTTTATTACTATCCAACCCTTGAGGTAGGGCAACACCATACAATGGATCCTATTATGGAAGGGATCCTCTCCTATTCACTTGCCTCTTCGAGGGGGCATCCTCCTATTGAGCTACACCTCACAATACAATATTTCCCTTCATATCCCATTACATTGCTTGAACCCCTTTATATAGTACTACCATCACCTAAGAAAATTCTAGAGGAGGAATCTTCTAGAAGTAGAACCTTATAAGAAGTCCTCTTACATTTATTATATCTAATTACCCATTTACTATATCTAACTACCATAATGGGCCTTATTTAATAATATAGTGGACCTAGTCCACCTTACATTGAATGGCCTCCACTATTATCACTATGGGCCCTCTGCNCTCTAGCTACCTTACATTCCATCCCCCTTATGAAAGTGTTGTCTTCAACCATATACCAGGGTCCCATGGATAAGTGTGGACCACAATGCTGAAGTAGACTAGAGAAACATGGTCCCATTGAGAAATGGAAGCCACCATGCTGAAGTAGTCCAACCGCCATTGTAAACTAGGGTCCCATGTCCAATTTCTCATGTGAACCCCACATGGAAGATATCGACACCCAATAACCAACTGAAAATGATGCTCCAAAGACTGACACATATCATGTGGATCCAAATAAGAAGATCCATCCACATAGTGGAAAATGGTCATAGAAGAATCTAGAAGGAATAATATCACTGTAGGAATATGTAGGATGGACATTGGTAATAATCATTGGCTCCCGATTTTCCACATTGATACTCTCTACAAAAGGTGGATTAGAGTTATCAAATAAAATATGAAAGTAATTGTCATCCAAGAAATGACAACTATCCATATACCAATCATCGCAATCGGCCTCCAAATCATACCAAGAATATATTTCTTGATTATATTCATCCCCGATGTCCACCATAAGAAATCTCTCTTGCATGCTATCCAATGAATCTTGAATACTACGAAAACTATCATTGAGGTAGTTTGTGAGGCCATCCCATTTGACATCCAATGTGTCGAACAATTGGGATTTGAATGCTTCAGTAATATATAGAATTTATTTGAGGGTTTGAGAGGAAATAGCCATCTGATCACCCTATGAACTCTTCATTCCCACAGCCATCATGAAAAAACCCAAAAAATAGAACAATAAGTTACGGCAGAAAAGCACAGCTTTTTCTAGAAAAATCCTGAAAAAATGTTGAATTTAAAATGCTCATAACTTCACTTCACAGACTCCGTTTAGGCTGATTTGTTTTTTGAAATTGGGTGAAATTGTGAGAGGAACTCAAATCTATAATTGTTTTGGGCAAATTTGGCTTCCATTGGCTACAAAAATAAAAAAAATTCACCGTCGTCCGCGGAAAAAACCCTAAAAAAATGCATATTTTAAAAATTCAATATCTTTACTTCCCGGACTCCATTTTGGACGATTTGTTTTTTTAACTTGGGTGTTTTTCTGAGAGGAACTCATATATACAACTTGTTTCTACAAATTTTTCACATAAATATACCAAAAAGTTCTGGAATGTCGCGGCCCTCTTTTTTCTTCTCTGAAAAAAAAAATCTGCAAAAATAAAAAATATTTGCCCACAATGTTTGCCAAGGAAAGTTCTCTGATACCACTTGTTAAGAGACAAATACTGAATAAAAAAAACACCACAACAGATATACAATAACAATATGCAAAATCTATTTTATTACTATCAAACCCTTGAGGTAGGGCAACACCATACAATGGATCCTATTATGGAAGGGATCCTCTCATGTTCACTTTCCTCTTCGAGGGGGCATCCTCCTATTGAGCTACAACTCACAATAGAATATTTCTCTTCATATCCCATTACATTGCTTGAACCCCTTTATATAGTACTACCATCACCTAAGAACATTCTAGAGGAAGAATCTTCTAGAAGTAGAACCTTCTAAGAAGTCCTCTTACATTTATTATATCTAATTGCCCCTTTATTATATCTAACTACCATAATGGGCCTTATTTAATAATATAGTGGACCTATTCCACCTTACATTGAATGGCCTCCACTATTATCATTATGGGCCCTCTTCCCCCCCCCACTCGCCCCCACTACCTCTCTAGCTACCTTACATATTAATATAAATACTCTTTTCCCATCCAGTTGATATCTTGCAAATATTTGAATTATTATTCCATGGTTGTATTTGTCATTTTTATTAATGGATTATGCTATTGAATGTGCTAACATCATTTATTATCACTATATGTTTTCTTTGGTTATTTGTTTAGGGCCATTTGCAGGTATATTTCTTTGGGTCAAGTGCTCAACAGTGGACTTGATCAAACGTCTGGATGAGGTAGGCCTTTTATCTTGTATTTCTAGCATATTTGTTTACATAGAATACTTGAGAAGAGAGTTGATTTCTGCAGTCATTTTCATCTGTTGTGGTTTACCCTAGACATAGAGAGATTTTTCTCGTAACACACCAAATTCTTCTTCTTCTTATTGTTCGGACACTTTCCAACATAGTGCCTCAACTGGTTACAAACAAGGAATCTAACTTTTCTCAAATCCCTCCACTGCTCAACCTGTCTCGGTTGTTGCTTCTTGGCCCCACCTTTGAGCCACTGCTTGGTCTTCTTCTTACCCTTTTCCAAAAGAGATATATAAAATTCATCACCATCCTCACCGAGCTACTGACTATAATATTAGGAGCCAACTCTAATCTCCTCAGGCACAAAGTCATCCCAAAGCCTCTCCTAACTAGGCATATGCTCTCTAGCTACAATGCCTTGTAAGAAACTCTCCCAAGGTTTGGAGAATCCATATAAGGTTGTCCTCACCAACTCTAAGGGATCTACTATATTTCCAATCCTTTCCAACTCATCACGAATATGAGAAAATATCGTGAGGAATGAGGTCACTATATCAATCTTTTTCATCTTGGTGCCTCTTAGCTTCTTCTGAAGCACCATCTTTTGGTTCTGGTTAGGGCTCTGGTACATACCACACAAAGACTGCCACATTTGAAATGTGAAGTCCTTACTAGAAACATGAGGTACGGCATGGTCCTTAACCACATCAAGGATAGTTCGTTTGGCCCTGACGTTCCTTTTATAGAACTCATCCATGAGTGCATCATCTGTGGGAGGTACAAAACGATTCTCCATAATATCCCATAACTCTCCCTCCTCCAAAATCAAGACAATCTTGGCTTTCTAATAGGACCAATTCCCAGCCCCTGCAATCCTATCCTCCACCCTCAAATATGACACCAACATGGATGCCATCTGATGCTAAAATTGATACATTCTAACCAAGTACAAGTGAGCAACACTAAAAAACAAAACAAAGCCTCCAACACACAAAACTCAAGTCTGGAGATGAAGCTTCCACACAAGTGAAAAATATGCCAACAATTTTCTCCAAAAATCATCCCACTCACTTTCCCTTAGGCTCTAATATCATAAAGAAATTTGAGGTTCTATAGGTTTCCCAACTGGTCTATCAAGTGACCTCTTGTTGGGAACTAATTCTATGTACTTTCAAACTATTTTTCTCACTGTTTTAGGACAATTTTCTCGCTATCCAAAACATCCCACCATATATGAACTTTACCCACTTTGAAATCTTCCCACAAGATTTGGTTTGATGCTCTTTAATTCCACTTGTTATAAGTTTTAATTATGGAAGGTTTTTCTATCCAAGTTATCCTTCTTTAACATGAATTAAACATCAAACACACCTCTAGAATATTTAACAATTACAACTTGGAAATACTAGGCAAACCATGACAAATGAACACAAATGTTTTTGGTCAACATGACCTTGGAAAAACCCCCATGGGGAAAACCAATAAGAGAGATAGATATATATATGGAGATCTGAAATAAACTGCTACAACAAGTAAATACACAAGGAACCTTATACAATCTAAGCTTCTTCTCAATCTTGCAAAGGAGCCCCTCTAACTTGTGTCTTCTAGATGATGACTTGCACCCCTCTTGGGAAATGTTCCTACTAGCTTGTGCTTGCACCCTCTCTAGAAACCTTGGTTATTGGGATGAAGTAATAACCCTTTACCTTTTTTTGTATAGAAATTCTCACAAGTGTGCGTCCACCAATACAATGAATCACTCCTCCCTCATATGTGCCCCTCCTCAATATGATGTGAGACCCTCAACCATTTTTACCCTTACCTCAAGCTCTTGGTGTGCCCACTCGCACATGTGCCCCTCTCACACATGTTCCCTCCTCTACTAATGTGCCCCTACACAAGAAATACACTCCACACTCAATATGTCTTTCTTAATCAACCATGGTGCACCCTCAACCTTTGCTCCTCCTCAACAATGGTGTTCCCCTCTCCTTGGTGTGCCCCTCTTCCCCAAAACCTCACTTCCTCTCCTCTCTTCACTCAATTCTCTCAAGTGACAATGAGCCTCATTTTCTCTCCTCTTCCTCATTTAGCCCAATCCTTAAGGCTAACCTAGAAACCAAGGGCTCAAATTCACTCCAAGCCTTCCTCCAAGATGAGTTGATGAAATTATATATCATAAACCCACTTAAGTTTCCATAGTTTTCTTTATGTTCATTAATTCACACTTAAGTGAATTAAATGTCACTTTATGACTTAACTGACTAATTTCACTTTATCACTTAACTGACTAATTTCAATTTATATCTTAAGTGAATAAATTCAAAGTGAAATTAGAACATAAATTAATAGCAAGAGGGTAATACTCTCCCCCTTTGTGTTTAGAGACTCACAAACACAAGAGCATTGGTTTCCTTGGTACCCAAATCTCAACATATTAGGCTATTAATAGTGGATGCATTGGAAAGTTAGTAAGACAATGTCACTTGGGATCAATTTGTCAAAACAAGTGATTAAGAGTTCTAGGCTTTACAAAACCTCATAAGGACAACCTCTTTTTGATACTACAAAAACACCAAAAATGGAGAAGCCAATAAGTGATAGAAATCCATCAATTTTGATTTTATCTTTTATATGTAGCACAAAGGCATGAAACCCTTCAATTGGGGGGTATGATGAGCCCCATTATTGTCTAATGTTTCTCACCCTTTCATGCTTGTTTTGTTTATGATCATTGCATAATATCCCTAAAGATACCTAGACATTTCAAAACTTCCACTTGATGGACAATTTAAATATTGTTTAACATTTTCTATTTGAATTAATGTGTTTTGACTTAATTTAAAGGGAATGTGAGAAACAGATGTTGTTTCCTAAAAATTTGAGCTTATTTCACTGATTAATATGTTTTTCACTTGATACTTAGGGTTTGTTGTAGAGTCCAGTATATTAATCATTGGAATTCAACATCTTTCTCTAAGTGATCTGAAAATGGATTGAATTTGTTTCCAATAGATCTTTAAAAAGAAGAAGACTTATATTTTTAAATTGAAAGTGTATAAATGGTATGTGTTTGGGTAATTGGATCAAGTTACTAACACATAAGTTCAATGATTTTTACTTAAACAAGAACAACATATCAGACAGATAAAAATCATCAATAATGAACACATAACACAACAAATGATAAAGGAGTTCACCCCTCTCTTAGGATACATCTCTAGGTCTAACTTCCCTTGGATAATTTTAATTATGTTTAAAAAGTGTTCTTAGAATGCTCAGAATACAAAATAGATGGCTCCAATGGCTTTAGAATGTCCAAAAACCCCTAGCTGGGATTTTTCGGCACCTAGTTTAGCCAAAAAATGAAGAAATTACACTTCCTGGAAGTTTTCCCCTTCAAGCTTGTTGTGTTGGACATATTTTCATTGATATGTTTTCATTGATGTCAACAATTGATGTCATTATGATGTGATGATAATTTTTTATGATTAATTGTCATTGTTGATTTATCATAGATGAAATTTTCATTGATGTCAACAATACACCAGTTAGCAAAGAATGTATAATAGTATGCAAAGTTCATGACAAATATATGAAGTATAAAAGTTAGTAGAAAATGTCAGACAATATGCAGAGATTAAATCTTAGGAGGGTTAGAAAATGAATATCAAATATCAGAAAGAAGAGCGCATTGTAGAAATGTCATTGGGATCGATGGAAATACTGAGAATTCGATCGATGCACATGAAAAGGTGAGAAGCCTCAGCAACTTTCCGATCAATAAATTGATGATGTTGATCGTCTCATGTAATGGATGTCGGTCATATGAGTGACCGTGGGCTTAAGGACCATTGAAATATTGGTCAATGATCAGATCAAGTTGTGACTGTCGAATTTGCAAGTGCCAGATCAATGACAAGGACAGATTGCGGAGAATGAAAGGAAAAATAAACAATGTGTTATTTCCAATCCTGCAATTAGTCAAGACCGTCAGATATTATAGATTCCAATATCGACGATTATGGTTGACTTGCTAACAATCGAAAAACTTCAATTGCGGAGCTTGGGTGATGAATTAAACCACCCGCAATTTGTGGTTATGCAATCCACATCGATCGTCGATGGTCACTCGACAATAGATCTACGGTTGGAATCAGTTCCACTACCAACGGGCGATTTCCATTGTGGAACTTGATGATAGTATTAAATGTCATGCGAGTTGAGGACCCCACAATCATCCTTGATCGTTGATCTTCTTCGAGAGCCTTCTTGACTGTTGGATCATTTTAAGTGGAAATATAGGATAAGAAAATATTGAGATCTGAGATCTTGATTACCCAAATACCTGATAGTTGTTGGATCATTTTAAAGTGGAAGGATATGATAAGCAAAGATGAAGGGTCATTGGATTTAAACCAAGGAAAAGTAGCATCGCAAACAGATCGAGCCATCGATCTAAAATCATGATCAAAGAACATCATTCATTTCGAGTTAAAAGTTGTGAGGAGGTTACACTTCGGGGAATCTCACTTCAGAATAATTGTGAAGTCGAGAAATTGAATTACCCGAAGTCCTGAAAGCCGAAATTCCAAAGTCACTCTCAGTCATCGATATGATATACATTTCAGATAGTATTCTGACCATTATATCAAGGAGATGAATATGTGCCACATCAAGAGATCTACTTCAGAAGACCATTTTAGCAAGGACACATGGCACAGTTAGATGATGACAAGTGTCAAGATGAAATCAACAGTTCAAGTACGTGTAAATCACGAATCTGAGTGACATGTGGAATCCACTCAACCCGTTCCATGTCAACAAGTGACGTCAACAAGTTACATCACTCTAGAAGATTTACTTCGGGATTTTCACCATCAGCAAATGACCTAAGTCCCGAAGTGTCGAATGCCGAAGTCCCGAAGTGGACATGAGTCATCCGATCTGAAGAATACTTCGGGTGCATTCTCAACCATTGATCAAAATACATTGGAAGGATAGCGTAAGTAGAATATCTAAAGTCCCAAAGTAAATGGTGGCCATCCATATCAATGTTTGATTAAGTCCCAACCGTTGGATTAAGCAGTGAAAGGATAAGTGCAAGGATCGAAGCTGATCATTGATCTGGTTCCACGAAATAAACGTGAACCATCCGATATGTTCGAAGAAATCGTATTTGGAATATTTCAAAGAACAAAGTCCCAAAGTCCCGAAGGGAGAATTCTCGAAGTCCCGACAGTCATCCATTTCATTGAGAGATCAAATCGTGATCGTTGATTCTGATAAGCACTCAAGTGCTCATTTGGCCTAGCGTCGGGTCACCATCGTTGGCTGTAAGGAATAGAGAAATAAGGGTTAAGTGAGGCAGTGCTTAAATTGATAAGCTTGTGGTTCTACGCCTGTGATCATATGAAAATGGTTTGAAGGAAGCGCCTCATATAGATTTAATTTGACAGAGAGTTAACACTAGAACATTATATAGAATCGATAAGATATCAAATATGATCTATTGGTGAACAAAGAATGCAACAAAAGCATGAGAACGACATGATGAGTCGATCCATGTCTGTGATCAACTCATGAAGACAAAAGAACCGTCACACAGTCATGATTAAAAGAGAGTTAATTCATGAGCATTATGAATAAAGGATAAAAGGAAAAATGATATTAATTAAAGATTAATATTATCATTTTAAATGAAAAGGTACAATGGTTAAAATATCAAAAGATGCAATGATTCAAATTCACACAAGTTGGAAGACTATATAAACAAGAAAGAATGGTGAGAAGATTGTGTAGTTGAATTTGTTGAAGTATATATATATATATATATATATATATATATATATATATATATATATATATATAATGGATTGAATGAAAGTTCATTCTATCAGGTTGGTGTCTGTTTACAATCTGGGTCTTGTATGAGGATTAGATTCCTCACATCCTAGTTGGATCTGAGATCAGCAAGTTGGGACTTGTTATGAGGGTTGGATTCCTCATTTCTCAGTTGGATCTGAGAACTACAAGTTGGATCATGTAACAGAGAGTTGGGTCTCTCATAATTTTATGAAGATGATATTCAAAGATTTATCTTATGTATTCATTCAAGTTATTTAATAAATAAAATATTTATTCTTTTATATATATTGATTGAGAAAATGAAATAAATATTTGTTGTTTAGTTAATATGTGAAAAGTGGAAAATTGTCCAAATTTTTGTGACACTGTTTCACCCCACCCTCTCAGTGTCAAGCACCCATTTTAGAAATTGATATTAGAGCGGGTTCCTTCATCACAGTTAAACACTAAATCTAGATTCGGAAGAAATGGGTGGACAAATTGTTATCTCCACAAATGAAGCTCCCTTATTTGATGGAACATATTATTTATCATGGAGGGAAAATATGAAAAGATATTTGAAATCAAGAAGATATGGAGTTTGGGATTTGGTAGTAAGTAAGCCCTAGAACATAACTACTTCAAAGATAAAATCCAAAACTGTAAAGGAATCAAGGAGAAACAATTCAGTACCCTTAAAAGAAATTCAGGATGGATTGTCAGACCAAGTCAGAGAAAATATGAGACACTACAAATCTGCTAAAGAATTATGGCTCCAACTAGAAAATTGTTATTAGAATGAAACACAAGAAGAAGACAAATCCTATAAAAGTGAGCAACAAGACTCAGATACAGAGGATTCCTGTCAGAATAAATAAAAAACCTCAGAAGAAGAGAATTCTTATCAAGATAAAAAAGGGGAAAATTGCAATCAGATTGAAGAACATAATACAGAGAAAAAGATTTATAATCAGAATGAAATAAATGATTTGATGAAAATCTCAGTCAACAGTGAGGAAGACAACCTCATCAAGGAAATGAGGCATACCTCAGTAATCACGAAAGAAAAATTACATAATCTTAAAACTGATGTTGCATCTGAGATATTTGTTTGGAACCAGGAAATTATATGTATATTAAAGTTCCTGTGGAGGCTCTTGACAATATTGAGTACACAATCATGTGCACTCTAGAAGAGTTGGAGAAAATCCAAAAAAAGGATATGTTGCTACTTGTTGACGGGCGAAACAGTCCATCCGTCAACTGGAAGAGTGGAACCGGTCCGGGGTTGTCTAAATAACCCAAGCCGTTTGGTATGGACCACCCTGACGAGTTTAACGGCTCCGTTGGCCGCTCCGAGGTCTCGTAAGGAAACCAAAGAGAAAAGCTGATCTGAGCTAAGAGATCTAAACTAAGGAAAATAGAAACTAAAAAAAACAAATACAGGAACTAATATACTAAACTATAAACTACACTAACTATTATATATACAAACTACTAACTATTCTTATAATAACTCAAATCAACTACTTTAATTATCAGCTATAATCATTCTTTATTCACAAATAAACAATATGGACAAATTACAGATTTAGTTAAAACCTATGAAACTGATGTGTTTTCTTGCTGTCCCAAGACAACGAAGATAACTTTTTTGGGTTTTATGTTTATGAAAAAGAAAGTAAAATAACTGATATTAAATCAAAATAATTTCTAGATTAAAATAGATATTTAATACCAGCAATAAACTAAATACTATTTGACCTGTAAACGCTCCAAGTTCGTCCTGCGTATGATATGTTCTAAGCTGATTAGAGGAGGGAAACTCACACCATTTAAGCCCTTCAAGCTTCTCGGAAACGATCAGCTAATATGCTTCCTGAATTATTATTACAAGACAAACAAGACATAAAAGATTACCATAACAATTTTTTGATTATAAATTCCTGCAAAAGGG
>ML781247.1:785593-804321 GCA_009831015.1 Picea engelmannii | reverse complement strand
AGAAAATAAATCTGAAATGGAGTAGACATCATCTTCAATTATTGGAATACTAATTTATGCAAAAACGTTTGTAGAAGACTCTTCATAATAAGAGGCTTGATCTTCTGATGGCTTCTCTTCTGGCTCTATCTGTTCGACCTCCTTCTTGAAATATTCACAATATTCTTTATTCCCAAATAGAACCTCCAATCTGGTCCATAATTCATTTGGATTTAATCCTTGTGATTCTTCATATACTTGATTGAAAAGTTTGGGAGAAACAGACATGCCGATACTTCCTATGGCCATATCTTTTCTATTGAGAAAGTCATTTTTCTCATCGACAGAATCAGGCTCTACTTCCATTTCCATAGTAATTTGGTACAAACCTCTGCATCTAAGATGAAGCAAAATTTTTGGCTTCCATTCCAAATAGTTATGAGGCGTGAGAAGTATTTCCGGCGAATAATCCATCTTTTTGTTGTCTTCAATCTTTTGTACCTGCAAAAAATGATTTGGTGTAGATTTTTCTTAGCAGTCTATTGGCTTTGATACCATGTAAATGTGTTGAACTTGCACATAATATATCTATCTAAAAAATACTACACACATTTGCAGAGAGAAATTGAGAAAGAAGAAGCAAGATAGAAAGAATGGACAAATTCTCATTAACCGTATTCCACACATAAAGAGTGAATAATTTACAATAGATATAGGATACATGAGTAACTAATGAGCCATAGTGGTGGTCTAGATTGATCTGGACACACACCAGCAATTACAAGAGTAAACTGCCACCTAGTCTAGTCTCTCAGGCAGTTACGAGAGTGAACTGCCACCTAGCTCAGTTAACTAGTCAGCTAGTCTTCAATTAACTGACTGAACAAAGAGCAGTGAGTTGGTGATGACCCCAATGTTGCATGGTGAAAAAAACAATGCAACATCTAAACTCAACTCAACTAGTCAAATTGAAGTGTCAACTGAAAGAGAATATTCTCCAGGTGGAATATTCTCCCCTAAAATATAGGAGACCGGATAATGACTAATTATGACTAATAAACAAGGAATAACCTTAGGAAAAATAAATCCTAGGTGTGTGTGAAGTAGCTCCAACAATTATGAATAAAGGATAAACGGAAAAATTATATTAATTAAAGATTAATATTATGATTTAAATGAAAAGGTACAATGGTTCAAATATCAAAAGATGCAATGATTCAAATTCACACCAGTTGGAAGACTATATAAACAAGAAAGAATGGTGAGAAGATGGTGTAGTTGAATTTTTTGAAGTATATATATTTATATATAATGGATTGAATGAAATTTCATTCTATTAGGTTGGTGCATGTTTACAAGATGGGTCTTGTATGAGGTTTGGATTCCTCACATATCAGTTGGATCTGAGATCAACAAGTTGGGAATTTTTATAAGGGTTGGATTCCTCATTTCTCAGTTGGATATGAGAACTACAAGTTGGGTGTTGTAACAGAGAGTTGGGGCTCTCATAATTGTATGAAGATGATATTCAAAGATTTATCTTATGTATTCATTCAAGTTATTTAATAAATAAAATATTTATTCTTTTATATATATTTATTGAGAAAATGAAATAAATATTTGTTGTTCAGCTAATTTTTGAAAAGTGGAAAATTGTCCAAAGTTTTGTGACATTGATTCATCCCCCCCTCTCAGTGTCAGGTACCCATTTCAACATGTTGTACCTTATTTCCAAAATGCACCTGTGAATGACCAACCTGGCTCCTGCGATGTTATTGGGCCTAAATCCCAGCACACATGTGCATCCTGCAAAATCAGGAATTATGTCGAATAGTTAGCGCGAATAACGCCCCTTAGAGTGGAGGTGTTGGTCGCATGGGGGGGGCATATGGCCATGTCCTGGTGCTTATCTCGGGCCCGTTTTCAAGAGTGAGTGTGGTGCTGACACCTATCCTAGCACATGGCCACTTGCCCGTTGGTTTTTTGGTTGTGTTAACTATAATGGAGAGGTTGTATGTGATATAACCAGGGGCTAAACCAATGCAAACCCCGTGCCAAATGGAACCATGTAATCGAGCCAAAGGGAATGCAACAGGTCATCATGTATGGTTATATGTATAAGTGTCAGGGATAAACATCAAAAAATATATGCATGTGCCAAAATTTAAAGGCAAGGGTCATATGGTGTACCGATGGACCGAGGGCTGGGGCCTAGCCCCGACCCTTTACTTCACCGATTCCACTTATGTTTTAATTCAAATAATAAAATTAGACCATATAGAATAAGGAACACCATGGGCGGGCTAGTAGCCTGGCCCTGCCAAGTCACTCCACCCCCCCACCCAAAGGTTGTGGGTTCAACTCCTATGGAGTCATAAAAATTTTCCAAATGCCAACTAGACTGGAGGGGTGCCACGTGGCAGCCCACGACTGGGCCATGTGGCACCATAACATTTTCCCTCAAGAGGACACATGTCACAAAATGATACATGCACTTGTCTTCCAATGTCTGCCCAGTCAGCATGCTAACACATATTCCACGTCACTGTATGGTCGTACGGCTTGTACGGTCATCTTCAACATCAACACTGTACGGACTGCACAGTCAACAAAATTTTGCATGTTTGGAAAAATGAACAGAACGCAATATCTTTCTCATACGACATCCGTTTGAGCCCATTCAAGTTGTGTTGGGTTTGTGATGATGAGGCCTACACAAAATCTATTTTAAGCGATTCCGAGAACTTTTATTTTTTGAGCAAAATTTGATCCCCTGGATCACTAAGGGAAAGTTCAATCCTCATCATATGGCCACTTCACCAATGACAACAACAAAGGGATATGATTTGGAAATCAAAATAAATATTGTCAACATATTGTCACCCCAAACCATGGATGTGACAAAGTAGTTTGTCAAAGCTCAATAGACAACCACCAATCCATTTGAATTTCAAAATTTCAAACTTAGCTACATCATATGATATGTCTAGTTAGGGAGACAAGATAATAATTCCCAAAATCAACTATGACTAAGGGGGAAGTCTATTTAGATAAACAACATGCTTGATTTTAGATATTATATTTTTGGATTCGTCAGACCTCTTCCCTTAAAGGATCTAATGCATTTCTACTATATATACGACTTAGCATTGAAGAGCTAACTTCCCAATTTTTCCATTACTATTGATCCTGTTAGTCTAGTTTGAACTTCCCTTCAATTGATACAAAGGATTCAAAGCTAATAAATTTATGTACCGTGTTGTTCCTGAGATTGATTCTAAGTCTCAATGAATAATGTCATGCATCAATGATTTTAAATGAAGTATTTTTATGAGTTTTTTTCTACCTTCAGTTTCTGAGAAATAATCTTTAAATGTAATTAATGATTCTTGTTATATGAGTCGCAATTATATTTTCAAATGGTGTAGAGATGATTTACAAAAATGTTAAAACAAATTTAGGTATCAATTACAAATAATTCTCACCTTGTTTGCAGTAGAAGATGCACCCATGAAAGGAGATTAAAATGCAATAATTCACACAGGTCACAGGTCTTGTTTTACTCACAGTAATAACAAGGAAAATATGTTACTGAATGAACTTCTGACATATTATGATCACAGTATATGTAGTACTAAATTGTAATCATTCACTCTTCAAGAACTACAGAAATAAATTCAGAGAGATGGAAACACAAAGGAAACACATAACTCAAATTGAACAAAACTTAGAATCTCTTTCTGCACTTGTATTGATATTAAAAAAAAAAAATCTCATTTACTTTCGGCTAAAAGCCACCCCAGATAGATCTAAAATCTATCTATTTATACAAAAATTGTCTCAACTGAAAACCATTGGACTTCCCACAATATCTTCCTAAAAATAGAATACAATCTAAATGAAATAACAACATGCAAATATTGTTGAGTTTTGATTTGATGTGTTGGTGCTTCATCAGTCCCTTCATTTGCTCACAGATGCACTCATTTTACTTTGTTATTTGAACTGGGTACACATGTCCATTAAGGCCACCACAATCATTGGCTTACTCTCTTTTCCATCTAATTTTGTTTTCATCTGTCCCTTCGAATGCATTTACTGAGGTAAAGAATTGCAGTTGAATATATGGGGGTGGTAATTGGATAGGTAGCTCAGTGTTGGCTCATTATGGGATGGCTAACAGTTACGGGGAAGAGAAACTGTTCACAAGTAGGATGATGTGGGGACAAGTGTCATGTAGAGACAGGGGAAGTGTAGGTGGTGAGGTAGACGGTATCAGGAGCATGGAGGGTGTGACAGGCTAGATGGTGAAAGGTAGAGTGGTTGGAGGATAGGTGTTGAGTCGTGATGCTAACGGTCCAACGTTCGAATAATAATCAATTAAAATAAATGACTAAAATTCCCTTTATACTTTACTATTTTGCGGGGTGGCGAGGAAGTGGTTTTTAGGTAACCCACCTTTTGTCTCACAATGCACTTGGTGATGCCACGTACCCCCAGAAGAAAACCATGGTTTAAATTGTGGGACCTCCCTTCTAAATTAAATCTCGTGCAACTTCAACCCCGCAATCGCTCTCGGTCGTTGATCTAGAGAACTCACGATCCATGATACTCCAGACCCGATTTGCTTAGTGCTCCTACCAAATTTAGCCCTTCCCTGATCTGTCAAGCTTCCTTGCAACTTTTCATGGTGCCATAATCCTTAAGGAAATAAAATTAGCTTGCCTGTAACAAGAGAATTATGTAATCTCTTCACTGAATAAAAAATTATTAATTGGAAATGGTAAAGTGATTTTGAAATTAGGAGAGTTTTATTCACAAAGTCTATGGGTCTTCGTATAGATCTACTAATGAAGAATTTATTAAAAACTTAATGGAATTTATTACCTGGAAAATCACAACAATTATTCAAATCGTTAACTTTAGCCAATCATAAACATCATTAACAATTCGACGGTTCAACGTTAGGAGGTTTTGAATGTAAGAGGGCAGAAATCTCTTGAAGACTGAATTCATGGAGAAGTTAATCTCTTATTAATCACTTTCATGTTTCAATTAATCATGTTTTAAACATTGAGTTATCCTTAAGTACTCCAGTGGTTCGGCTTTATGGAGTTTTGTATGTAGCATGATAGAAATACTCTGAAGGCCAAATTCCCAGATAATTTATTAATACTTAATCATGATTAATTAAAGTTATTTAAATGTTTTATTAACTCTTTAAAACACTTTTTACTTTTTGTAATATTCATTACTTCGGCGCTTTGATACTTTGGTGGCTTGTGAACTCGGTCTTTGTTAAAACTCCCGAAGGGAAATCTCCTGGAGTTATGTGGAAGAGATGATGTCATTCTTGATGACATGTTAAGAAAAGAGAGGTACCATGTGTCACTTGAAAACGTGTGAATCATCCGACGTAAATGTCAAACAAAAGTGCCACGTGTCAACCCAAGAAAATATTTAAAAGACATGTGTCCCATGATGCATCCCTAAGTCCTTTAGGAATGATCATGAAGAACTATCTTCGGGACTTCAAAGTTTAACAGTTTTTGTTGTTTAGATTTCTTGCAATACCCGAAGCGTGAAGCTCCAAAACAACCGTTAAAGATTTCCTTTTAAAACTCGGGAAGCTTCTATACTTCATATATCATTAGAACCTTTCGATCAACTTACAATAACTCATTGATGAAGGATATTATAAGTGCCTTATTGAAGAACAACAACCCTTGGATTTATTTTAAAAAAGGAAATTCTCTAAGTTTTATGCTTTTTGGGTAAAATTTGTATTTCTAAGAGGCAAAATCTAAAGTTCAAAAGCTCAAAATTATACATGTTCCAACATAGGCTCCATCTGGGGATTGTGGCTCCCTGTGAGGTGCGAAAGAACAGTAGACCAAGTTCCTTTATTGGGTAAATGGAGTCATTATTTCTTTTTCAAAAACATTTTCCAATTTTATTTAAGAATTAATCATACATAGAAAAATGAAATAATCCAAGTCCAAAAATATTCAAAACATACTTAATGATTGATCTCAAGTTAGGCTATTAAAAATTTATTTTTCTTAAAATTGATTTCAGAATTGTTTAAAATAATCAAAATAATTTTAACTAAAATATCAGCTTCAACTGACTTTGTTCGCTTCAAGGTTAAGCATATGTAACATATTTATTTAGGGAATCCCTAGTTGGTTCAAGATGTAAAAAATCATCAGAGAGAGAACTAGATAACAGAGTATGATATATAGACATGTATGGCATCCTTACAGATATCATATATATTGCTTCACTTCTAGCGAGCCTGTTCAGTACCCCGGTGAAGTTGTCTACTTGTCTCATTGAATTTCATTTCACCACTTCAATTAACAAAATTGTGTTTCGTTGAGATGAGGGCAATCAATATATGAATTTCCTTTCATCATCTCTTTTGGACAAGATGGGGGAAATCAAATTATGAATTTCATTTCACCATCTGTCTTATATTTTTATATTTGTAAGTGGGGGCAATCAATTTGTATGTAACATACAAGGGATGATATCTGTTTAAAATCTTTAAAATGAAAAAGAAGGTTTGTCAACAATTTTAAGAATACTATGAAACTAACTTTCTTCCAATATTCAATACGCCTTCACCTATAGGAGAAATGTTTTGGGAATTTAAAATTTTTTAGGGTTCAACCTTGAGTGAATTAGTTAGTTTAAAGCCTGGTAGTAGAGCCAAAATTATCCGGATTAGCCTAGACATACTTTTTCAATTAAAATCAAAGGTACATAAAGATTTTTGCCTAATCTTGTTTTGAAAATATGTTTTTTAAGTTTTCAGAGTCAAGGTAAGTTTCTTTATTTCTATGAAGACTAAAAGAGAATAAGAAAGGAGAAAGAAAATCTAAAGTGGATAAGAGCTTGGGGATAGGTGAAAATTGACCCAATCACAGATTTGAAGGATCTAAATTAAAATCTTTAAAATGAAAAAGAAGGTCTGTCAACAATTTTAAGAATAATTTGAAACTAACTTTCTTCCAATATTCAATAAACCTTCACTTATAAGAGAACGTTTTTGGGAATTTTAAATTTTTTGGGGGTCAACCTTGAGTGAATTAGTTAGTTTAAAGTCTGATAGCAGAGCCAAAATTATCAGGATTAGCCTAGACATACTTTTTCAATTAAATCAAAGGAACATAAATATTTTTGCCTAATCTTGTTTTGAAAATATGTTTTTTAAGTTTTCAAAGTCAATGTAAGTTTCTTTATTTCTATAAAGACTAAAAGAAAATAAGAAAGGAGAAAGAAAATATGAAGTGGATAAGAACTTGGGGATAGGTGAAAATTGACCCAATCAAATATTTGAAGGAGCTAAATTAAAAAGACCCCAAGCCCACACAAGTTTGTGTATTAAGTTCAGATTTCTTTTGAGTTTATTTATTATTATTTTTATTTTTTATACCAAAGATGGCTTTAGAATTTATGAGCATGACACTTTGAGTTATATTTCTCTACATCTCCATTTTTTAGATTAGGTGATAACATTATCATGAGAAAATTTTCCTTTGCATTTCTTTCAATCAATTTTATTCGGACTATAAAGAAGAATAGAAACTCATACCTTATTTTTCTTTTGAATTTTAAACAAGGAATATTATTTATTTATCAACTGCTTTTAGATAAATAAAAAATATAAAAAGATGATTGACGAGTTTTTCTTGAGCCTTATCACCTGTTCAACAAGATCTATTCTGCAAAGCACCAAGAACAATAGACCACGTGCCTTCATCCTTCTACGACCTGAAATTAACCCTGTCAAACTATGAACCCCATCATTGGGCTATGGAGTCATAATGTCTAAAAATGGAACCATATTGGATGTCAAACTAAGAACCGAATTACTGAATTGAAATAAAACATTAAACTAGAATGTTGAAATGAAATGTTGATTTGGACAACTTATTTATATACATTGGCCCTACACTAATCAGGCAAAATTCCATTGATCAATTAATATGGAATTTCCAATGGAGCCATGCAAATAGTGGATTGCTTAACATACCTTGTTCTATGTTGGATGAAGGAATGAAAAAATAATAATTTTTTTGCAGCAAAGAATGAATAGGTAGCTTGCGCTTACTACTGAAGTTTGGTTGTGTAGATTTTAACCTTATACAATATTTACTGCAAAAAGATCTTCAATAAAATAACATAAAAGATACAATGGAAAATACAAACATTACACAGAGACTTTTCCCCTGGAAACCCAAACTAGGAAAACCAACATATTCTATATTCATTCATAGTGATACATTGTTTACAATACAATATATATATATAGGAGGCAACAACATCCAAAACTCTAACCCAATGACCTGGATTAGTCAAAAAACCTAATTCCTTAACCAGAAATAGAAAACCATCGACAAAATCCATGTGCCGAAAAACCACCTAAATATATGACACATTTCCCGAGGCAGAATATAACACATACCCAACATTATCCCACTTGTTGTTTTCTATGCATACAGGGGGTTACAGGGTTACATAGTCAACAATCCATGGCAATAATGCCCATGGATCCTCTACACCAAGAGAACTTCTCATTGCTCACAGATTTTGTTAATGAATCTGCAACATTCTTCAAAGTGTCCACCTTCATCATCAACAATACTTTCTTTTCTTCAATCATGTCTCTCAGAAAGTGATATTGAATATCAATATGCTTTGTCTTTTAATGATATGTTGGGTTCTTCACCATAAAAATTGCACTCTGACTATCAAAATCTATCCTTACAGCTTGTTGTACCAACCCAATACTTGAACACAATATTTATAACCATACCGCTTCTTTACTTGCATGCGTGGCTGCCATGTATTCAAGTTCTGTAGTTGAAAGTGCCACTACAACCTATATTTTTCTCATCCAACTTATTGCTCCTCCAAACAGGTTAAACACATACCCACTTGTAGATCTCCTACGATCTAGATCTCCAACCATGTCTGCATCCACAAATCCATGTATATCCACCACTCTGTCCAATCCCAGTCTTCCTTCGTAGCACAATCCATAGCTAGCAGTGCCACACAAATACCTGAAAACCCTTTTTATTGTTGTCCAATGATCCTTCCTTGGTTTTGACATATACCTGCTCAAAACTCCCACTACATGTGCAATGTATGGTCTAGTACAGACCATTGCATACATCAAACTACCAACTGCACTCGCATATGGAACACGAGACATGCCCTCCTCCTCTTTCTGTGTCATGGGACACTGATCCGCAGATAACTTTACCCCAACAGGAATAGTAACCTTGACTGATTTACATTCCTACATATTAAACCTCTGCAATATTGTATCGACATATTTTCTCTTATTTAACCAGAGTTTCCTCTTTTTTCGATCGCTTTTAATTTCCATGCCCAAAATGAAATTTGAAGCACTGAGATCCTTCATGTCAAATTTAGAGGACAACTGAGTTTTCACATCTTGGATAATATCCTTGTTGTTTCCTATCAGCAACATGTCATCCACATACAAGACCAAATAAATCAAATGATCACCAATTAGTTTAAAATACACATAGTGATCCTCTTTGCTTCTTGTGAAGCAAAGTTCTAGCATATAAGTATCAAATTTTTGATACCACATCCTTGGTGATTGTTTTAAACCATACAGGGACTTTTTTTAGCTTGCATACCAGCTCCTTCTTTCACTTCACAGCATAACCTTCTAGTTGCTTCATATAGATTTCTTTTTCCAGATCCCCATGTAGGAATGTTGTCTTCACATTCATATGTTCCAATTCAAAATAAAATGCAACAACAACAAATAACATAAATCTTATAGAGGTTAACTTGGCAATAGGAGAAAAAATCTCACAAAAATCAATTCCCTCAACCTGGGAATAACCCTTTTCTACTAACCGAGCTTTGTATTTGTCCACTTTTCCTTCTGCACTCAGCTTCTTTTTAAATACCCATTTTCTTCCAATGGTTTTTCTTCCAATCGACAACTACACTAGATCCCAAGCCTCATTCTTATCCAAAGATGCCATTTCTTCATCCATGGCCCCTTTCTAGAGATTTTCATCCTTTGAATCCACTGCCTTCTTGACAGTTTTAGGATCATCATCAGTGATAGACAAAGAAAAATTTGAACGGAAATTGGATGGAGTATACCTTTCCGATAGCCTTATTCTCGAACCGATCTCCTCAATATTGGAGTATGAGGATCTTCTTCTTTTGATTCTTGTTCTTCTGTAGAGGCAGATTCATCATCCTTTAAATCAAACTCTATCTTCTATGGTCCTTCCTTACTTGGTAGGACTTCCTATTTAATAACATCCTTCATTTCTCTAAATACCACAGCTCAGCTATACACCACCTTCTTAGTTTATGGGTTCCAAAGCTTATAACCTTTGATACCATCTTTATATCCAATAAAGATACACTTTTCATCCTTCTTATCTAGCTTACTCATCTTTTCCTTTGGAACATGAACATATTAATCACATCCAAATACCTTGATATGTGTGAGAGAAGGTTCCTTACCAGTCCATACCTCTTGTGGATTCTTGTCATCCAATGTTGATGAGGGTGATCTATTGACTAGGTAACATGCAATACCCACTACCTCTGCCCAAAATTCTTGCCCTAACCCGACACCACTGAGCATGCACCTTTATTTTTCCATCAGCATCCTATTCATCCTTTATTGAAATCCATTCTGTTGAGGTGTATATGGAGTATTCTTCTTCCTTACTATACCACACTTCTTACAGAATTCTTCAAATTCATTCCCGCTGAACTCTCTGCCATTATCTGTCCTCACCTTGATTCTTTTCTCTGTTTGATTCTCAACAAGATCCTTAAACTCTTTAAACCTTTCAAAGACTTCGAATTTATTCTTGAGGAAATATATCCAAGTATTCCTCAAGAATTCATCTATAAATGAGACATAGTACACATATTTTCCCAATGATGGGGCTGACATGGGTCCAAAAGCATCACTGTGAACTAGCTGTAAAATTCCTTCTACCCTCATTGCACCAGATGGGAATCTTACCCAATTTTTCTTCCCATATAGACAATGTTCACAGAAATAAAAATCCAGAGATTGGTTAGAAATACCTTCAACCATACCTTTATCATGTAGTAGTTGAAGACCCTTCTCTTTGATATGCCCCAGTCTTTGATGCCATAGCATAACCTTTTCTCTAGAGATAGTAGTATTTCTTTCTTCTTCAACTCCAATATTAGGAACAATGGAACTATTACACCCATCACTAATAGTTATTCCTTGCATCTTATACAGAGTCCCAAACCGAACTCCCTTCAACAACACCATTGCTCCTCGAACCATCCTGCAGGTTTCCTTTTCAAATATTATTTTTACCCCTGCATCATCCATTTTTCTTACAGAAATCAAATTATGGCCAAACCTGGGATGTGCAAAACACTAGGTAGTCTTCTAATCCTTCCAAATATGAGCTTGAACATGAATTTTCCTCTTCCTATGATTCTGGTTGTTGAATCATCACCTAAGAAAACATTACCTCCATCATACCTTTCATATTTGCAGAACCACTCCCTGTGGGGAGTCATATGAAAGGATGAACTAGAGTCAACCAACCATGCCTCATGATATGCATGTGTCCTTGAATAAGCCAAGTACACATCCCCTCCTTCTTCCTTGGAGGCATTTTCTTCTATAGAAGGAGATTCTTCAGATCCCTTCTTTTTCTCAAATTTGGATCTACACTGCTTCTTGTAGTGCCCTTGTTTTCCACATCTCCAACATACCTTTACAAACTTTCTGGGAAATTTAGATCTACCCTTAGACTTAGATCTCCCACTTGAGAACTTAGATCTATTTCTTTCCTGGGAATGTCCTCTTGCAAATAATGCGTATGTGCTCTGTCCTTCCATATTCTTTTGTCTCATCTCCTCCGACAACAAGGATGATACCACTTCATCAAACTTCAAGGAAGTTGTATTACTACCTATGGCCAAAACCAGAGTATCCCATGAGTCTAGTAAAGAACACAGTAAATTGATACATTTATCTTCATCTGAAATTTTAATCTCAACATATACTAACTGACTTACCACAGTATTGAAGGCATTCAAATGCTCTTCCACTGAGTCTGCATCTCTCATCCTCAAGTTATACAACTTCTTTCTCAAGAATAGTTTATTTACTAGAGACTTAGAATGATACAAATTGCCCAACTTTTCCCATAAATCCTTGGTTGTAGCTTCCTCTGACACATTCAGTAATACTGAATCGGAGAGACACAGTCGGATTGTGCTCTTTGCCTTCCAATCCAAAATTTTCCAGTCACCTATTGAAGTTCTTGTAGGTGCAGTGCCTGGATCTACTATGATCCACTAATATTTGTCCACCAACAAATCTTCCATATTGAGCTTCCACAGCTCAAAAATTTTCCCATTAAACTTCTCAATCTCCATCTTTGAATTGCTTGCCATTTATTTTCACCTGAAAAAACAATACCATGGATCTCCCATTGTAACAAGGATTATCACAATCTCGAGACAAAACCTTTACCACAAAGTTGTCCCCCTAAAGCCAAAAAACGATCTGATACCAAATGTATATTTTAACCTTGTACAATATTTACTACAAACAAATATTCAGTAAAAGAACATAAAAGATACAATGGAAAATACAAATATTACATAGATATTTTTCCATTGGAAACCCAAACTGGGAAATCCAACATATTCTATATTCATTCATAGTGATACATTGTTTACAATACAATATACATATAGGAGCCAAAGGCATCCAAAACCCTAACCCAATAACATGGATTAGTCAACAACCCTAATTCCTTAACCGGAAATAGAAAACCATCGACAAAAACCATGTGTCGAAAAAGCACCTAAATATATGACATTAATACTCGTGCAAAGAATATAGCACATACCCAATAGGTTGCACACAAAACGCTGCAACATTTTGGACCTATTGAAGAAAATACTCCAACCAAACAACCACTGGATCATGAAAAGATAAATAATTTTTAGAATCAACCGATACCTCTTCCTTTTTTTTCCTTAGAAAAAGTTCATAATCTCATTATGGAGTAATAAAATTACATTCACAGATATGAACCAGTTTTTAAGATTGTGTTCATATTTTCCATCCAAAGAGAGAGTTGTTTTGTTTCTTATGTGCATACATATAATTCACTTTTATATTTTCCCCATATCTAGTAGTCTTTGTTGTTCATATCAGTTCCATATACATTCCTTTCATAATACAAAATAGAAGTAAAAATATCCCTTCATAGTATAGAGGCTCCTCTCATGTAGAGGTATTTTAGTTGCCAAAAAAAGAGTTGTTCTGATTTTCATGAAAGGGTCGGTGCTAGTATCCCTATGCTCCATCAAGAGTATGTTTAGTTATGTGCCAAAGTCCATGGGCTAGCTGCATGTCTTCCTTGGAAATTCTGTCTGCCAATTGATTCCTTTCCCTATAGATGTGAGAAAAAGAGATATTGTCAAATAAACTTTTGATTCGAAGAACATCTTCATGCAAAGGGAGAAAACGTGAGATTTTTCATCTATGTATTCCATTAGCCCAGTTGATGATAACTAGTGAATCTCCAAAGACTCGAAGAGCTTTGTAGACTTTTCAGTAGAAAAGAGTAAGAGTAGTTTTAGGGCCATGAGTTCTGAGTAATTATTTGTTCCAGCCCCTAATCCCTCCTTGAGGTAAAATTAGTGCGATGGAGATAAAAAGAGACATCCTCCCCCCCACAATTTCTTTGGTTAGATGGGGAGGCCCCGTCGAAGAAGGCCCATGGGATGCTAAGATTAGGGGATTCCTCCCAGAAAACCCTTTGGCGCACTGTAAATCCCCCATCGGTAGGTGAGAAATATTTGTAGATGCTATAGCTTTGGGCTTCTACCCTTTTGGTTGAGATAGTTTCCCCCTAGAATATGTGTCCATTTCTGGTGATCCATAGACCCTAGGCGATAATGAATGGAAAAGATCGAATATTCTCTTGTCCATGTTTTGTTAACCAGTCTTTTAGGGTCAGATCAAAGGTAGTGTCGTGCCAATCTAGGAGCGTGGGTATTAGTTCCTTTGTGAAAGTCCATACTTCGATGACAACAGGACACTAAAGAAAGAGATGGTCCATTGTTTCTAGATTTTATTTACAGAGAGCACAATGACCTGGCCCAAAGAACAGGCATTTTTGTAGATTATCCTAGGTAGGAATTTTGTTTCCCATAATTGACCAGATAAAGAGTTTCCCCTTTGCTGGGGAGGATTGTTTCCAAATCTTTCACCACCACCAGAGAGGCTCCTGTTGTTGTATATCTATTGTTAATTTTATGTAACAAGATCATGGAGTATATTTGTCGTCTCCAACACTGTGCCAGAGTAATTCATCTTCTCAATCACTCAGTCAAATGTAGGAATCCCGGAGGGTCTGCAAGTATCTGTTCCAGAAAGGAATGTCATCCTCTAGAAGTCCGATTCTAGGTCTTGCCAACCATCCTTGATGCCACAGGTTTGTAGAGAGGGGATCACCTATCTGAGCAAAATGAAGGAGCCTCCCAAAGTCAGTCGTTGTCTTACGCCCTCAAGAAGGTTATGTCTAAGTTAGCTCCCAACCCAGGAATCTAGACCAAGACGCAACATGCGTCCATTGCCCACTCTCCACACCAGACCCACCTCCACGAGAACAAAAGCTTTAGTCAAGGCTTTCCAAATAATAGAGGCCCCAGTTGTAGACTTGTTAGAAGAGCGTACCCAGTCTAATAAAGTGAGTGGTGGGGAAATATACTTTTGATGGATTACCTGTGTCCAGAGACTAGAGGTCTTTATCAGTCTCCAAGAGCATTTTTCCGCTAGAGCTGTAGAGAAGTAGAAGATATTCTTCATCCCCCAACCGTCGAGGGCCTTCGGAGTTGCAATCCATTCCCATATTACCCAGGGTAAAACATTTTTATCCTTATTTCCCTACCAAAGATATGTGAATCATAACTTCCTCAAATTATCCAGAGTACCTTTGGGAATCTATGTGAGGGACATCCAGTAGACAGGAATAGCTTCTAGTACCGATTTTATTAGTACTAGTCACCCAGCTCTTGAGATCCAACAATGGATCCAACATTTTAGCCTCTTCTCCAATTTTTCTATTAGCCACCGCCAGTCAGTCTTCCTGTAGTCATTTGGTTTTAAAAGAAACCCAAGATATTTCAATCCTTCTTCAATATCCAAGACCTGAAAGGGAAGTCTCTCCAAGAAGCAAATTATTTCCTCATCTTCCATCGAGGATAAAGTGATACTTGACTTTTGTTCATTTATTTCCATTCCAGTGGCTTGTTTGAAGAGTAAAAGTCCATCAAAGAGTTTTTCAATGTCCTGTCTTGAGCCATTACAGAAAATTGAGATGTTGTCCACAAAGAGTAAGTGTGTTAAGTAAAACCCATGAGAGATTTTGATGCCTTTGAAGCTTCCTGTAGATTTTTATTCGTGAAGATATTAGCTAAGACATTCCACAATGAGCAGAAAGAGTAGTGGGGAGACGAGACAACCCTGGTGTAGACCTCTTTCTACCTTGAAGAAGAGGGTGGTTAAGCCATTGATCAAAAGAGAGAAGGATACTGAGGTAAGACAAGCCATGATCCAGTTTGTAAAAGCTACACCAAATCCAAGATGGATTAGTAGCATATGAATGTAGAGCCAGTTTACCCTATCAAAAGCCTTAGAAAGATCAATATTTATTGTTTCTCCTTTGAGTTTTTTAATTTTCATGTTGTGTAGACCTTCCTATGCCACACGAATTGCTTCATGAATCTATCTGCCTTTTAGAAACCCAAATTGTTCCCCAGAAATATGTTGAGAGAGAGAATATTTTAAGCAAAGACTGATAAATTTTGAGATGATTTTGTAAATGCAGTTGCAGAGAGAGATCAGACGGAAATCATCAAAGGAATCTGGGTTATCAAACTTGGGTATAAGAACAATAAAGGTGGCATTGATAGGTTCATGTAAACATCTATTTTTCCTTGATTCCTCCACAACTTTTAGTATGTTGTTCCCCAATAGATCAAAAAAACCCAGAAAGAATTCAATCGGCCAACCATCTGGCCCTGGACTCTTCCCTTTCTGGAAGGTTTTCATAATAGCAAGCAATTCTTGTTCAGTAACTGGTGCAATTAAAGACTCTCTTTCTTTGTCATCCAAAAAACATGGGAAGAATCTGACAAATTCCACTATTTCCCTGATTGAAGTGCCCAAATGATCTTTGAACAGTTCTGTAAAATGTGAAGTCCCCAAAGTTGAGAGCCCCTCAAAGGTGTTGACCAACTGTCCATTTCTCTGTTTTAGGCTCCAAATGGTGTTATTTAGTTTCCTGCCTTTGGCATAGGAATGGAATAATTTTGTGTTCTAATTCCCACTAGCGAGCCAAACAGGCCTGCTTTTTAGTCTCCAGAGAGCTTCCTTGTCTGCCAAGATAGTTTTCCACCAGAGTTCTAGATGTGCAAGTTCTTCCCTAGCTTCCCTAGAGCTATATCCTAAAGCAGGATCAGCTTGCCAATCCAATATCTTTTTTTCTAGGGTAGATAGTTCCTGGTATTCTTTTAATCGTTTCTCATGCGCCCATGTAATGGTGCCCTATTTCACTATCTTTAGATTGTTCAAAAAGATAATTTCAGCATGTGTGTTGTGTAAGGGTCCAATGGGTACCCACAAATTGCAAACTAAGGTCTGATACTCTGGTTCCTTTAGCCAACATTCGAAGGATTTGAAGGGGCTAGGAGTGCGCTAGATGCTTCCCCTTAATTCCATGATAACTGGATTGTGGTCAAATTATCCTTTGCTTGCAACCCATTGACGAACAAGTCCTAGGGAGTCCACCAGGTCCTCTATTAGTAGAAAGTGATGCAAATGTTTAGCAATTCTAGCATCCTCGTTTCATAGATTCCTCCAAGTTGGTTGTATTTTTTCCAGAAGGAGATCCAACAATCCCAAAGAATCTAGGAGGTGTGTAAAATAATCATTCAAGGGGTCCAAAGACGAATGGGGGCCCTAGACCTCCGCCACTCCCATGGAGAAATTTAGGTCCCCTCCCAAAATAACCCCTGCATGGCAAAGCCAGGGACAGGTAGCCAGAGAGTCCCAAAATCCTTTTCGAACAACATAGGGACCATATACATTGATGAATACCAAAGTGCGCCCAAGATCCACTGAAAATATATTGAGGCCGATCCCTATGTTAAAGCCCCAAACATTTTCACATTTGACACTCTTAAGTCTCCATCATCTGGCCAGACCCCAAGAGCATCCTTTGGAATCAATCACTACAAAGGACTAGCTAGGGAGAAGTGCTTCTAAAGAATGACTCACTATCTCACTAATTCCCAATGTTTCTTGTAGGAAAATTACATTTGGGTTGTGTACATAAGCCTTTTTAGAGACGATTGTTTTTGGCGAGCTCACCAAACCCCTACAGTTGAGGGAGAGTATTTTCATGAGGTAAAAAACTCCTAGGATTGATTTTCTCTAAGCGTCCATTCTATGGAAGATTGTTTTCCTGAAGCCACATCTAGTTTAGCTTGGTCTTGTGCCAGTAAGAAGTGAGAATGTCTGCCCCTTCCCCTTGAGGAGGACTAGGCCTAGGTAAGAGATCCCAAACTAGCCCCTAGTTGATCTTCTGAAGAGCCTCCTCTCGTTGAGTCAGAGAATATGGCCCTATTGCAGAGGGTATATCAAATTATAGAGCCCTCAGAATACTAGGAACTGGAGGAAGACTAAAAAGAAGAGGGAGTCCCAGAAGGAGGACTAGGAGGGGAGGGAAGGGAGGAGACAGGGTTCAGAGTAGATTTTAAAAGGATGAAAGAAGGGTCCCCAAGGCTTAAAATAAATGGGGTCGCTGAACCTTCAGGTTCCCTGGGCTTAAGGTCATTTGTCACTTTTCCCTATTCAACGATTGGTGAAATGCTTGAAGAAGGAAAGAGAACCCCAGGAGGGAGGGGGAAAAAGGCCAAAACAGGCCGAGAGAGTGCAAGGGAAGAGAGAAGCCCCAACGGGGGAGGGAATTCAAAGCCTAATGTTCCAAGAGGAGGAGTCAAAGAAAAAATAGTAGAAACAATCAGAGGTAAAGAAAGTTGTAGCTTACTCGACGATAGTTGAGTTCTTGGTCTAGCCTGCAGGGAGGATTTATGAGCCTTTGTGAGCAACAAGCCTCTTTCCACTGAAGAAGGACCTATCAGAGTAGAAGTAATTCATCTATTGATCCGTCCAAAGTCCCTATCCCAAGAGCTCTCCGCCAGAGTGCCCCCAAAGTCCCCATGGTCTGGTCTCATTCTGTCCATCACAAGCCCTAAACCAACAACCAAAGTACCCTGAAACTTCCCTTTAAAGGGTAGAGTACATTCCTCCACACCATTTCCATAAGCATATCATATGTGGCACCTAAATGGAATTCCTTCATAATCCAGTGGCTGTAGAAAAATACCAAAGGTTATTTTTATGTTTTATCTCCTTTAAAAGATCTGGCTTGAGGTCTAGCCACACCAAGATTCTAGAAACAGTCATAAGGCCCATTTCTTCAAAATCATAGTCGGCCTCCAAGGAATTGTTGGTTGTGGAGCCTGATTATCTTCCTGATTCAGAGGTCCTTGCTTTCAGCCGTGTTTATACCCCATGAAGTATTTACACCCCAGAAGTATGTACACTCTTCCATGCGGGGGAGTGCAGAGGGGGGGTACCCCCTCTG
>ML781247.1:765585-782079 GCA_009831015.1 Picea engelmannii | reverse complement strand
GGCAGTAAAGTGGATTCTCAGGTATTTGAGAGGTACTACTACACATGCATTATGTTTTGGAGGTTCAAACACTTTTCTACAGGGATATGTTGATTCAGATATGGCAGGTGATAAAGACAGTAGGAGGAGCACCACAGGGTATGCTTTTACTATAGGTGGAACAACAGTAAGTTGGATTTCAAAATTGCAAAAGGTTGTTGCACTTTCAACAACAGAGGTAGAGTATGTTGCTGCTACAGAGGCTAGTAAAGAGATCATTTGGTTACAAAGGTTTATGGAGGAATTGGGAAAGAAGCAGAAGAACAACAATTTGTACTGTGACAGTCAGAGTGCCATTCACCTTGCAAAGAACTCAGCCTTCCATTCGAAGACTAAGCATATACAGTTGAGGTACCACTTCATACGATCCACCTTGGAAGATGGACAATTGAAGCTGGAAAAGATACACACTAGCCAGAATCCTGCAGACATGTTAACAAAGGGAGTAACCAAGGAGACATTGAGTTCTTGCTTAGTTTCAGTTGGTCTTCAAGAATGAAGATGAAGATGAGAAATTTTCGAGGTCCAAGAAGGTTCAGAGTCCAGCATATACAGCAGCGGTGGAGTTGTTAAGATCAGTCTCCAAGTGGGAGATTGTTGGTTGTGGAGCCCAATTATCTTCTTGATTCAGAGGTCCTTGCTTTCAGCCGTGTTTGTACCCCATGAAGTATTTACACCCTAGAAGTATGTACACTCTTCCATGCGGGGAAGTGAAGAGGGGGGTACCCCCTCTGCGGGGTCCGAGGGCTCCATCCCCTCGGCTAGGGGGTCTGGGGGCAAGCGGCCCCCTAGCGAGGGTTCAGGGGCGAAGCCCCCAAAGCAAAAATTGCCTTGTAAAAGTATATTGTAATTTCATTGTAAATCTAGACCTTTCATTATAAGGTTGTAGATCTAACGATAGAGATTATGTTAGGGTTGTTTTCCCTAGAAGGCAACCCTCTTTTATGAGGGAAATGTATTACGGCTATGGATGAGGGTGAATATTGTATTCTGAGAGAGGAGACTGTGAGAAAAAGAAGAGGAAGTTACAGCGGGTTTTGCTGTAGGTTGTATCCCTTCATTTGCTGGATAATAATCAAGGAAGGACCTAGCAATTTCTCTGGTGGACGTAGCCCACACTGGGTGAACCACGTAAATCTGTGTCTCTCTTGTATTGTGTATCTTCTGTGTTTTGTTTCTGCATTTGTTTTATTTTATTGCTCTGCGGTCCTATTTTTCTATCAGAAATATCCGAGCCTATTTCCAATGGCTGAGAAGCATGCAGAGTTCCAGTACTGCATGGGAAGGCCCGGTAGTTGGACCCATACTGGAACGACATAAACCTTCTCCCTCTTGGCGTCAAAGTTTGGGGTCCAATGCTTGAGTACTATTGGGGTACCCACCATTGTCCAAATATTTGAGAGGACCCAATCCACATCCGAAGAGGCTTTGAATACAAAGGAGAACCATCCCCTGGTGAGAAGACGAATGCAGGGAGAGGAGGTAAGTTTTGAGCCCCAGGAGTTTTCCAACCAAGAGTGAAGAAACATAGTTCCCATTCTTTTACCTCTTTCTTTCCCTACCACCGCTAGCTCAGATAACTCCACCACTCAATCCATATCGATTTCTTCTCCAAATACCAGACAATATGGGTCTGAGCGGTCTTGAGCGCACTGTGTACTCTTTGGCACCCAGCACTTTGAACCCCCAGAAACCTTGGGGCGTTCTCGGCTTCCTTTCTGAGTTAGGCCCTTGGATCCCTATCCTTGAGGGGGATCAGCAAGACTCGGAGCCCTTCCAGGAGAGATATCCCTGCCAAAAAAATCTCTTACCATCGTCACAGGTTCCAAAAGAGGTCTGGGGTCATTGAGTAGTTCTAAGGGAGAAAAATGGGTTCCTAAGTATTCCTCCCCTAAATCTTTTTGATGAGTGTCCCAACTAGCTGCAATAGATGTAGCCCCGGGTTCGAATCCAAGGCAAGAGAAAAGACCTTCTGACAAACTCGGAATCGGATCTAGTCCAACCTCCAAGCCCACCAAAGTAGACGCCACTGGTCCATTTGTCATCCCTATCGATAAAGATAGAGGAGACAGGGTGTGATTCCCAGGAAAATGTCAGATGTCAGAGGAATGCTTAAATCCTCTGGGATCACCTCCTCAAGTCCCAAAGTAGTAAAGACAAGGTTGGATGGGGACCCAATAACTATTCCAGCCTTCAAAAATCTCGGGTCTGATGCCCCACCTGGGTCCATGCCAATCCTGTCGAAAATAACCGAGGGATCATAGAGAAAACCTTTCTGATCCAAGCCCCCACTAGAATATTAATGCAACCTCTACCTTCCTGGCTTCAAACCCTACCACTAAAACCACTGATTGAGTATTGACCAGCTTTCTACCCAGTTGTCGATCGTCGTGCCCGACTTCCACAGCTTCCAGGGAACCTATACAACCTCCAGTTTTCTGTAAACCCTAACCCCCACATCAATCCTCCATGGATTGTTCGTCTCATTATTGTGAGGGGTTTTCCATCGATACCTCTTCCTACTGGCCAAGCTGCATGAAATGCCTTTGCACACTTTCTCCACTGTTGATCTTTTCTTTTTTTGGCTCGATAATATCATATTGAGGCTCACTATTCTACTTCTCATCAGTTGCTAAACATGAAGGAGAGATCAACTGCTCCAGTAACCCCTCCTTATATCCTTTATCGCCTATCCAAGAATATTTTTTATCACTGTCATACACAAGCTTATTTCTTTTGCAATGGAATTGATAATTTTCCTGTTGAACAGAATTGTCTGAAGAAATAATTTGTTGCTCATCAACTTCAAGATCACATTCATCATAGTTATCAAACAAAGGAGAACTATTGTATGTTTCCATGCATGCTTGGAAATAAATCTGCTCTTCTTCATCCTCTGAATACTCATCATAAACAAGCTAATTATATAAAAAAATTGAAACTTGACTTTCAAAAACCTCCATTTCTTGGTGATCTAGTAATGATGACTGAATAATAGCAGCTTGATCAAAATAATAATTTAGAACAGTAGTTTGATCATGACAGTAATTACTATGAACATTTGGTACAATGACAAATGCACTTAGAGTATCATTTCCATTGTCAGTATCATTACCAAAATCATCTTTTCCAAGATTTGATTTCTTATGGTATTCAATAAGCCATTGGCCTTCATAAGGATCTAGATCAGAAGAATATTCCTCATCATGTGTTTGATCTTCTTGAAAGATTGGAGGGTCTTCAAGGATTTATTCATTTTTACTTGCAATCATGACGTCTTCATTCTTACTGCTGCAAGAAACCTCTTCTTGATTTACTTCAAAGTCTTCTTCATATAAATTTGCCTGATCTGTATGAAGGAGATCTTGTTTTTCTGCAAATTCTTCTTTATATATTTGACCACAATTGCTATCATGTTCTGATTTTTCATCAACAAACTGATTATCTTTACAATGTTGTTCTATGAAAACTAAATTGCAACAGTCTTCAAAAAGAAGATCCGTTGAATATATTCTCCTGCAATACTTATGGAAAGTTGTGTGAAATTATTTTAACGATGAGATGTTGGAAGGAGGAAGAGACTTGTAACAATGACAAGCATCTCCTCCCATACTAAACATTAACAACTTCATGAGGATGTCTTCATGATGGATATCTAATTGGTGCATGAGCTTATGAAATTCAAACAAATGCTAATCAGGATTATCATTTACATATTCTTTTAATTTAGGAAGATAATATATCCAACTTTCCATAACAGGAACAACATTTGGAAAGCCAACAACATTTGTAAAATCCAAAGGAGAAAACCTCACAGCAATCCGGTAGCGAAAGAACTTGACATATTGAAACCATTGGATTCGCTAGTGAATCATGTGGAGTCTCTAAACCAAGGAGTCACCAAGTGAATGATTAGAGCCATTTGAATTCCTATACCTTGTTCACAATCAATGAATAGATGTAATTTTTGTTGTACCCCAGGGAAGATATAGACCTTACCTATTGATGCAGAAGTTTTTCTGAGATATCCCTTCGGTTTCAACAATTTTTCGGTATCTGAAACTGGTGTAGTCTGCTTTTCATCTGGGTTTTTTCTGGTATTCTTTCGACCAAAGGCCAACTTTGCCTACATTGGAGTCACCAGGTGAAAAATGAACCTTTCCATGTATTCAATCTTTGTTCACCATCAAAGACCAAAATTTAACTTTGTCATTCTCCCAGGGAAAAATGATTTTGTTTCTCCATCCTCAGTAATGACGCCAAAAAGATGTTGGTCCTGAGATTGATTCTAAGGCTCAAAGAATAATGTCAGGCATCAAAGATTTTAAATGAAGTATTTTTATGAGTGCTTTTTTCTACCTTCAGTTTTCTGAGAAATAATCTTTAAATGGAATTAATGATAAGATAGTACATAGGTTGTATCTCATTATCTGAGTCACAATTATAATGTCAAATGGTGTAGAGATGATTTACAAAACTTTTAAAACAAATTCAGGTATCGATTACAGATAAGTCTCACATTGTTTGCAGTAGAAGAAAAGTAGAAGATGCACCCTTGAAAGGAGATAAAAATGCAGTAATTCACATAGGTCACAGGTCTTGTTTTACTCACAGTAATAATAGAGGAAACTTTGTTATTGAATGAAATTCTGATATATTATGATCACAGTAGATGTAGTACTAAATTGTAATCACTCACTCTTTAATAACTACAGAAAGAAATTTAGAGAGATGGAAACATAGAGGAAACACATAACTCAAATTGAACGAAACTTAGAATCTTTGTCTGCACTTGTATTGATACTCAAAAAATGTTTTCTCTTTTACATTCAGCAAGAAGAAACCAACATTGGGCTATAAGACACCCTGAATAGATCTAAAATCTATCTATTTATACAAAAATTGTCTCAACTGAAAACCATTGGACTTCCCACAATATATGCCTAAAAATAGAATACAATCTGAATGAAATAACAACACGCATATATTTTTGAGTTTTGATTTGTGTTAGGATATTTAGACACTTAGGAGTTAGTTAAGATATACTTGGTCTAATGTGTCATTAGGTAAAAGTGTGTTTCATAGTGTGTTTCTTTAGTATGCATTTGTAGTTAGGAAATCTAACGGTCACGATATGTTCCCGACATAGAGTGATCTGACGGTTCTTACTCTCCTCGATCTTAATGGCCATTGATCCATGACTTAACACCCGATTGGTCCATGATCTCTATTTAAGAGCATGGAGGGTCATTTTCCGATGATCGATTGTGAGAAACTCTATTGTAAAATCTCTCTATAATGTTTTTCTTTTGCATTAATAAACTGCTCCAAGTGGTCGCGTTGGCTGGGATCATGGATGTTTCCCCGTAGGGGTTTTACCATGTGAAAACATTGGTGTGTTGATATTTGATGTGGTTATGTGAGTGGTTACTAAAGTTTTTCATCCTCTGTTGGAATACCTGTGTTGTCGAATATGGTATCAGAGCCTGTTTGAAGACCCGCTCTTGTTATAGATCGAGATCGTGAAGCCGAGTTTTCTCATCTCCATTTTCTCTCATTTACGTACATTTATGGTTTGAGAGGACTGTTCCATTGTGTACGGAGCACTTTTTTCATTTAGGATTACTTTTCGTTTCACTCAAAAATGTTTTCATTTTCCCAAGATACGGCCATTACAGTTAGATCCGGAGGTATAAAGCTTGAATACGCAATTTTTAAATTTTTGCAGAGTAGTATTTTGGTTTTATTTTGGTTTTGTATTATTTATTTTTGGGTTTCTACTCTTTTAGATTTGTGTATGCTCTTTTCCCTGCACCCTGTGTGATCTCGGAAAATCAGAAATAGATACGAAAAGGTGTATCTTCCGGGTAAGATAACCAAGATCTAACCCTTGTTGTCATCGAGAAGCGAAAAATTTTTCTTGTGTGAAAAGAGTTTTTTTTTTTAGCACGCTCTCCAAGGCCATCTTCAACAACAACAACAACAAAAAAAAACAATCCTCCTTCTGAACATTACAATATGTTTTGCTAGACCATTTGGTTAAAACTTTCCTTATTAAGTAAGAGGTCTTGAGTTCAAGTCTCTCTTTTTTTACTTTTTTGAAAAAGTTCATGCTAAAATTGTAAAGTGTATTTCACTTCAAGTATAAAAGTGAATCACTATAAGTAGCTTTAATATTTTATTTTCGAGTTATTTATTTTGCATGTACATTTTCTATTATAAAGTAACTTCATTGTAAAAGTGATCCCCACTTCTCTTTATAAAAGTGGGTCACTTCATAAAGCAACTTACACTATCATGTGGTCAGTTGGTTACCGTTTATACCTTTTTTAAAAGGGCATAACTCTCACATCGGAAATCCATTTTTGATGTCGTTTTTTTTTTAAACCGCATAACTTTTCGAGATCTTTCCATCTAGATCATCAGTTTCAGTTTTTAAATCCACATTATCTGCATATTTAATATGGATTATACAAGTAATTTCTTTCTTACCAACAACAATTACTTCCAATGGAAATCTCATATGGAAGATTTATTAAGAAGTAAAGGCCTTTACCGGATTACCTTGGGAAAGGAAAAATCACCCACTGATGATGATAAGAAATCCAAATGGGATAATAGGATTGACAAAGCATGAGGACTAATCAAAATGTCCATCTCTCCTTATTTAAGGTACCACCTTCAAGAAATTGATGACCCCGAAGAAGGTTGGGACAAGATTGAATCTGTGCTTGGTAAACTCAATATTATTTGAGCACAACAATTAGAAAATCAAATACTGACCTTGAGTCCAAGTGATTTTTCTTGCCTTGGAGACTATCTATCTAAGTTTAAAACACTCAGAATGTTATGTGAAGAATGTAAGATAAAAATGGAGGAAGAGAGTTGCATCTATCTTATTCTTTCTAAGATAGGTAGTGCATATTATGTGTTTGTATCTACCTTTTATGCCATGAGAGAGGCTCTAGGGAAAGCTTATGAAAAACCCACTCTTGAGTCCCTTTGTGTTTCTTTGATTAGAGAGGAAGATAAGCTTATACAACTTGGAGTGATCAGCACTGAAGTACCTCTAACAAAGCCTTAGTTTCCTAGCAAAAAGATAAACCCAAGTATCCCAAGAAGCAACATCCTCGCTACAACAACAAGCACCATAAGGGTCCCAAACTTGCTCAGACAACTTCAGCTCCTAATGGTGACAAAGGAGAAAAATATAAAAATAAGAAGACTGACAGACATTGCAACTTTTGTGATAAATATGGTCATGATGAGTCTAAATGTTTCAAGAAAATGGCATCTTTAGAAGTAGCAATGAAGAAGCACAACATCAGTATTGATTCTACTTATTCTTCTTCTTCTCATGGACATGCACTTTCCGCTTCTGGTTTCTCCTTCAACACAAATTCTACTTCTTCTTCTGATGAATGGCTTATTGATTCAGGAGCATCTTATTATATGGCTAAGGATAAAGCCATATTTTCTTCTCTAAATGAATGTAACACCAAGAAAATATTTGTTGGTGATGATAGATCTCTTAGTGTTGTAGGATCTGGAACAGTTCAAGTAGATAATGGTCATTTCAATGATGTATTATGTGTTCCAAGTCTTTCTTGTAACCTTCTATCAGTATATCAAATCACTCATTCAGGTGAAGGTAAAACCATAGAGTTTTCACCACACCAAGTTGTAATCAAGGATCTAAAAGATTCTAAGCATGTTCTTGCAACTGGAATTGTTGATGATATTACCAAGTTGTACAAGTTTGACAACTTTGGGTCATCAACTTTTTCATTAGTTTTTGTTGCTCATAGCGATGACTCGAGCAAAATTTGGCATGAGTGGTTTGGTCATCTAAACTATCGCTCATTGCAGAAACTGTGTAATCAACAGATGGTGACTGGTCTTCCTCTTGTTTCATGTAGAGATGGTGTTTGTGTTAGTTGTGTTCTTGGAAAACATCATCGGGACAATTTTGACAAACGTGCCTCTTGGCACACATCGATCCCTTTGCATCTTGTTCACAGTGATTTGTGTGGTCCATTTTCTTCTCCTTCTTTTTCTGGGTGCAAGTATTTCTTAACCTTTATTGATGATTTTTCCAGACGTACTTGGGTTTACTTCTTAAAACTTAAGAGCAAAGTTTTTGACAAGTTTCTGGCCTACAAGGCCCTTGTAGAAAATCAATCTGGACATCAAATTCAAAATTTAAGAACATATAATGGAGGAGAATATGTGAACAATAATTTTACAAGTTACTCCACTACACAGGGAATCCAAATGCAACACACTGTTCCATATACACCACAAAAAAATGGTGTTGCTAAGAGAAAGAACAACATATTAAAAGAAATGGCTAATTGTATGATCCAATCTAAGGGATTAAGTCTAAAGTATTGGGCGGAAGCAATCAACTGTGCAAATTACATAGTCAATTGTACTCCCACAAAGGCTCTTAAAAATATAACACCGGAAGAAGCTTGGACTAAAATTAAACCAGATGTAAGTCATTTCTATGTATTTGGCAGTATAGCATGGGCTCACATTCCTGATGAGAAAAGGAAAGCATTACAGCCTAAAAGTGATAAGTGCATATTTGTTCGTTACTCTGAAGATGTCAAAGGTTATAGACTTCTTCAACCACATTGTAATGAAAGTATTCTTAGAAGAGATGTTAAATTTGATGAAAATAGCTTGGCCTGCGAACCTAATTTGACGGTTGTGCCTTCTTCTGCTTGCGAGCCATCTTCAACGTTTGTACCTTCTTCCGTTTCTATTCTGGTTTCTTCTTCAGACGATGACAATGAGGATGAAAATCCACCTCCACCTGCTGACCTTCCTCTAGATGAGTCCTTTGAACTTTAATAAGCACTAGTTCCACTGCTTTATATGGGTCCATTCAACATGAGAAGTAGTTGGTGATCTTGTCGGTGATCCTTTAGATCAACGTCGAACACGTTCACAGTTCTAGCAAACCTCTTCTCTTTTGGCTCAAGTTTCATAGACTCATGATCCAGAGACATTTGAAGAAGCTTCAAGTCATCTAGATTGGGATACAACAATGAATGAAGAGTATCGTTCTTTAATGGAAACCAATACTTGGGATCTTGTACCTCTTACAAAAGGAAGATGTAAATGGGTCTACAAAAATAAGTATGCATCATATGGAAGTGTTGAAACACACAAGGCTCGGTTAGTTGCCAGAGGATTCTCCCAAGTTGAAGGAATTGACTATAATGAAACCTTTGCCTCTGTAGCCAAAATGAATTCCATCCGCCTTGTTCTTTCCCTTTTTGCCTCACATAAATGGGAGGTCCATCAGATGGATGTTAAATCTGCCTTCTTGCATGGAGATTTGAAATAAGAAATCTACATGGAACAACCTCCTGGCTATGTACAAAATGACTCTATCCTTGTTTGTCACCTCACGAAATATCTTTATAGTCTTAAGCAAGCTCCCCAATCTTGGTATGCCAAAATGGAAAGCTTTCTTATTGACATTGGATTCTCTAGATGCCATTCTGATCCTAATGTTTATACCAAGAAAGTAGGAAGCCATGTCATAATCCTTGTCCTTTATGTTGATGACCTTATCCTTACTGGTAGTGACTCAAAACTTTTAAACCATGTGAAAACCAGCCTTAAGAAGAAATTTGAAATGATAGACTTAGGTTTTTTGCACTATTTCCTTGGCCTTCAAGTTTTGCAAACCAATGAAGGAATTTTTCTTTCCCAGTCTAAGTATGCTTGTGACCTTCTTCGTCACTTTCACATGGATGATTGTAAACCAACCCCTTCTCCCTTCCAGTCTGGATTCAAGCTTACTGCCACCTGTACTTCTCCCGAAGTTGATGCCACCCTGTACCGTTTGTTAGTTGGTAGCCTCTTATACTTGACTCATACCCGTCCTAATATTTCCTTTGTTGTTGGTATTGTTTCTCGGTATATGAAAACACCCCATGAAAGACATTGCAAAGAATATAAAAGGATAATCTCTCTGTAATCTTTTTCTTTTGCATCAATAAACTGTTGCAAGTGGTTGCGTTGGTTGGGGCCGTGGATGTTTCCCCGTAGGGGTTTTACCACGTGAAAAAATCGGTGTGTTGATATTTGTTCTGGTTATGTGAGTGGTTACTGAATTTGTTCATCCTCTGCTAGAATACCTGTGTTGTCGAACAATTTGATTTGTTGGCACTTCATCTGTCCCTTCATTTTCTCGCAGATGCACTAGTTTTCCTTTGTTCTTTGAACTGGTTACACATGTCCATTAAGGCCACCACAATCATTTTCTTACTGTCTTTTCCATCTGATTTCATTTCCATATGTCCCTTTGAATGTGTTTACTGGGATAAATAATTGCATTTGAAGATATGGGGGTGGTAATTGGATAGGTAGCTAAACATTGGCTCGTTATGGCATGGATAACAATTATGGGGAAGAGTAATTGTTCACGAGTAGGATAGCATGGGGAAAAGTGTCGTGTAGAGAGAGGGGAAGTGTAGGTGGTGAGGTAGACGGTATCGGGAGCATTGAGGGTGTGATAGGCTGGAGGGTGAAAGGTAGAGTGTGTGGATGACAGGTGTTGAGTCAGGATTATAACAGTCCAACGTTCGAATAATAATCAATAAAAATAAATGTCTAAAATTCCCTTTGTACTTTACTATTTTGCAAGGGCGTGAGGAAGTGGTTTTGAGGTAACCCGCCTTTCGTCCTGCAATGCACCTAGTGATGCCACATACCCCCAAGAGAAAAGCATGTTTTAAATTGTAGGACCACCCTTCAAAATTAAACCCTACGCAACTTCTCCCCCCGCAATCGCTCTCGGACGTTGGTCCATGATACTCAAGAACTCATGATCTATGATACTTTGGACCCGATCAGCTTGGTGCTCCTACCAAATTTATCCCTTTCCTGATCCGTCAAGCTCCCTTGCAACTTTTCGTGGTGCCACAATCCTTAAGGAAATAAAATTAGCCTGCCTATAACAAGATAAGTCTGTAAGCTCTTCACTGAATAAAAAATCGTTAATTGCAAATGGTAAAGTGATTTTGAAATTTGAAGAGTTTTATTTGCAAAGTCTATCGGTCTTCGTACAGATCTACTGATGAAGAATTTATGAAAAACTTAATGGAATTTATTACCTGTAAAATCAAAATAATTATTCAAATCGTTAACTTTAGCCAATCATAAACGTCATTAAGAATTCGATGGTTCGACATTCAGAGCTTTTGAATGTAAGAGGGTAGAAATCTCCCGAAGGTTGAATTCACGGAGAAGTTAATCTCTCATTAACCACTTTTATGTTTCAATTAATCACGTTTTAAAAATCGATTTATCCTTAAGTACTTTGGTGGCTCGGTGTTCTGGAGTTTTGTATGTAGCATGATAGAAATCCTTCAAAGGCCGAATTCCCAGACTAATTTATTAATACTTAATCATGATTAATTAAATTTATTTAAATGTTTTATTAACTCTTTAAAACACCTTTTACTTTTTGTAATATTCATCACTTCGACACTTTGATACTTTGGTGGTTTGTGAACTCGATCTTTGTTCAAAATCACGAAGGGCAATCTCCCGAAGTGATGTGGAAGAGATAACGTCATTCTTGATGATGTGTTAAGAAAAGAGAGGTGCCACGTATCACTTGAAAACATGTGAATCATCCGACATAAATGTCAAAAATAAGTGCCACGTGTCAACAAAAGAAAATATTTAAAAGACACGTGTCCCATGACATGTCCGTAAGACCTTTAGGAATGTTCACGAAGAACTATCTTTGAGACTTCGGAGTTTCAAATTTTTTGTTGTTTATAATTCTTGGAATACCCGAAGCGCGAAGCTCCAAAATGACCATTAAAGGTTTCATTTTAAAACTCGGGCAACTTCTATACTTCGGAGATCATTAGAACTGTTTGTTCAACTTAGAGTAACTCGTCGACGAAGGATATTATAAGCGCCTTATTGAAGAACAAAGACACTTGGATTTATTTTTAAAAAGGAAATTCTCTAAGTTTTATGATTTTTGGGTAAAACAATTATTTCTAAGAGGCAAAATCTAAAGTTCAAAAGATCAAAATTATACGTGTTCCAACATACCTTATGCCTTTCTCACAAATAAATGGTTGGCTCTAGTTTTTATCTAAGAAGTTGTGATAAGGTTAATGGAACTTCCTTGGGTATGGCCCACTAAAGAGGAGAATAGTACAAACCCTATTTTTTATTTAGTTTTGTTTCCTTCCATTCTAAATTAGTTTAGTTCCTTACATTTTTTACTTAGTTTGGTTTGGTTTGATTTCATTCTTGTTTAGTTAAATTTTCTTATACTCTTTCTATTATAGTTTCTAAGTTCTTCACTTTCAATGTGTATTGATGTTACTTCTATATCCAACTTCAATTACTAAACGCACAAATAGTAACTAAGTTTTAAATGTGTATTAAAGTTATTGATCTATCCAACTTCAAGTAGTGAATGTATAGATAGTAATTGATTTTGTTGCTTTCCTTAATTCCTCATGTGATTAATTTCATGATATAAACCACTTTCTAACTTCAAGCAATTGCACGAAGAGATGGAAAGGAGAATATATTTTCTAAGATATGTTTGAATAAATTATGTTGATTTGTTTCATGGAAGGTTAGATACTTCAATTTTGGATCACAAGTTAAGAATTTATAGCTATTTGGCATATTAAACTCTCAATGGATTAATATTTGTGATTTGCAAATATAATGCACAACACCTCTAAAGTTTGCATGTTCCCTAGTTAATAAGTAAAAGTGAGTTATCGAGTTCAATATTGTATTTGTAATTATGTATCCCAACAGAAGGCGTAATGGTAGGATGCACAAACATCAAAATTTCAAAAGGGGAATGATCAAAGGAATGTAGAATTTAATGAAAAATAACCCGACATCCTGAGATAGGGCCTATTGGTATACATGTGCATTTTCCATATTTTCCTATTGTTTAGGGGGGCTATTATTTATAACATGTCTATTTTTAGCTAGTAGTAGTGATATGGAAGTGACTAGTAAGTGACAAGGATCAGAGCATACTTCACCTTGAATATTCATCCTTCCATGGGAATATTCCCCTCGTAGACAAGTGTGCACTTCCACTAGAGTTTAGTTCAACATGCATGACTCAATTCTAGTTCTATCTTTAGTCACGAAAGTTATGGATTTTATTTTAGCATGCATGAGATTTTACTTGTGAATGATTAACTCTATTATTAGCTAACTAAATCCACTTATTGCTAGTCTTATTTTTGTAAGTCCTAATTCCAAAATAGCCAACTCCATTTTTAACTATCCAACTCCATTTTTGGCTAGTTAACTCCACTTATTACCAGTTTAACTTTGGAGTCACATGTTCATGGAGAGTTCTATATATATGGATCACTCTCTCATTGTAAAACAATTCATTCTAATGAATTCAAAAGTTCATTCTCTCTTCTTTCTTTTTGGTCTCATGCTTGCAAGTGTTCTTTCTTCTTAGCAACTAGATTAGTGTGCTTAGCAGTTTAGTTTCTTCTTTGCAACTAGATTCTTGTGTGAGAATTTTTATAGGGCCCACGAGGTGCACACCAGTGTCTTGAAGTATGGATAATGAAAGACATAAAAGTGTCCATCATAACTTTGGGGATAATCCATGAATGTGTCAACCCTAGAGCAATGTTTGGCATTTGGCCACGTCATAGATATAATGAATTCTAAAAAAGATTTCAAGGAACTTTTTTGTATTCATGAAAGTTGGAACAAATTTCATTATTCAAATTCCTCGATTCAAGTTAAAAAGTACAACAAATCAATGAAGAAAAGGGGATTCCAACCTTTAAAAGAGGAAAGGTTTTATGTCCTTGGATTTGGAGATTATGCATTTGAAATAATCCATTAAACCCGGATAGAGACTTAGAAATATCAACAATAATTTTGTCTCATTTGATTATACACACACTCAGAGTTGGATTTTGATATTAATAAAATTATAAATTCCTTCTTCTCTATGTGAATATTATCTTTTGTTGTGTTTACTTCAATAAGCAGGACCAAGGTTTGCATTAGTTATGCATCATTGTATATGCATATGAGGTATGGATTTTACTTCTAATGAGTCATTTTATATATTTTCCATTAATTATCAAGAGCTCCCACTTAGGCTACCATATCACACCCAACATAAGTTACATATTTTGAAGCCATTTAGTTGGAAATATTACTATGATCATATCAATGGCATATGGGTGTTAGTAGCAATACTTTCTAACGGAATTAAAAAAAAAAAAGAGTAGGTGATGCAACTGGATCATGTGCAAAGCCCATTAAACTCTCAACTCAAAGGTAGATGCCTTGGACAATTGATTCAGTTCTTCTTATTGTGATAAATGCATGCATGATTCATGGAACATACAATGGGACATTCCATGAGGTTCTTTGGTTGTTTATTCATCTGAAGTACCCAGTGGGGAAGCTCGCACATGCTCATCGACTAGTGCATTCATGGGGGGTCTGTTAAAAGCCAAATATCAATATAGCATAGAAAAACCTCAGAAAAAGTACTCAATGCCTTGAAAAAGAGATAATTTCAAATAATAAGCCTCCTCGAGGGGGCAACCTCCTTTTACCCCACTTAAATGTTCAAGTACAAGATGATTCAAAATGAAAATGTCTCGCCCTCACAGGTGTAGATGGATTGGCAAGTGCTGTGTAAATGGAAGGAAATTTGTAAAATGAAGTCTCATGTTCGATTCTCACCCGGATTTACTCGTGTGCCATTCTTGCAGGCTGGGTGGTTGCACCTGGGGTTATAGTGGTATCCGACGGGGATCAACCCTGTGTCATGCGAGTATGAGAACCGTGAGTTGTCGATTCCCCCAATTTAAAAAAAAAAAAAAAAATGAAAATGTCTCCTTGGTATATATAGGAGACTAGAAGGTATAATTACAACTAATGGCCTAAAGCCGACATAAATAAAATAAGATTACTAATATAATATGCCCCAATTAAGGGGTAATGAGCCAATACTAGGGCTTAACATGCCCCTCTCCTTGAGACAAGTGTTGTCCACAACGCTTGAGTAACTCTAGATGCTTCTGTATAAAATACTCATTTTCCCAAGTGGAATCTTCAGCCGGTAGTTTCTTCCATTTAATGAGATACTCTGAAATGGATCTATTCCTCAGCTGGTGAATTCTTGTGTCAGTGATGGCTTCAAGATCCAATATGATTTTTCCTTCCTTTTCAAGTTCTGGAAATATAGTTTGAACAGGGATCTTGTCACCTATAACCTTCTTTAAGCATGAAACATGGAAAACTGGGTGTACTCGTGAAGATGCAGGCAGCTCCAATTTGTATGCCATAGTACCAATATTTTGCAACACCTTACAAGGGCCATAGTACTTTGGTGATAATTTATTATCCTTCTTGGCTTGCTTGAGGGACATATGTTTGTATGGTTGTAGTCTTAAAAATACCCAATCCCCTACTTTAAAACTTCTTTCACTACGATGTTGATATGCTTGTTGTTTCATGCGATTATGTGCCATGGTCAGGTTGTCATTTAATATTTGGAGAACTTGTTGTTGATTCTAGATGTGATCTTCAACTGCTTGAACCTTAGATTTTTCTTTTAGAGAAGAAGTGATGGAAGGAGGGTGGTATCCATAAAGTGCCATAAATGGTGTCATTTTTGTTGCAGTATGAAAGGAAGTGTTATACCACCATTCTACCAAGGGTAACCATTTGATCCATTGTGTTTGTTTATCAGAGACAAAGCAACGAAGGTAGCCTTCCAGACATTAGTTCACTATCTCGGTTTGTCTATCAGATTGAGGATGATAGGATGAGCTATGAGCCAACTGAGTACCCAAACAAGAAAACAATTATGTCCAAAAATGTCCTGTGAATATGGGATCATTGTCACTTACAATAATCTTTGGGATGCCATGTAGCTTTTGAACTGTCTCCATGAATGCGGTGGCAACTATACTAGCTTTGAAGCGATGAGAGAGTGCACAAAAGTGTGTGTACTTGGTCAGTCTATCAACAATCACCATGATGACACTCTTTCCTTCAGACTTTGGTAACCCTGTGATGAAATCCATGGAAACCTCCTCCCAACACTAACTTGGGATGGATAATAGTTGTAAAAGACCTGGGGTATTAATTGTTTCCACCTTATTTTGATGGAAAACCAAACATTCTACCACAAACCTTTGAACATCAGTTTTAAGGCCATCCCAAAAAAAATCCTTCTTGACTCTATGGTAGGTTTTCAAAAATCCCGAGTGCCCTCCTACTAGAGAGGTGTGCAATCCCAATAGTACCTTTTGTTTGAGTTGGGAGTTCTTACATAAATATAAGAGATCTTTGTACCATAGTGAATCATTTTTCCATGTAAATGTATCTGATGCACTGGAATCCTGTTGCAACCTTTGAATGAGAGTCCACACTTTTTCG
>ML781247.1:727911-753070 GCA_009831015.1 Picea engelmannii | reverse complement strand
TGGCTTGGCAATTTGGCAGAGTTCCTTTGCTATGATTTTTCCTCCTTTGAATAGTACCCCTACCCCTCCTTTAATAGGCTAGAAGGAGCTAGGGTTTTTGGCGAACTCTCGGCCATGCATGGCTCGGAGTTCCAGTTAACTGAAAAAAATCCTTGTGTCCCGGCGGAAACTTTCCTTATTTTTAGCTTTGTTAGGTACCCGCGGGCTGTTTTGGGTTAGCCCGCAGATGCCCGCGTGCAGTATAAGGACAGCAAGCGGATGCCCGCGCCCAGTGAGAAGTTAGGGCGCGGGTTGCTTGTTTTAAGTGGCTTTTTGATGATTTGTTCAGCAAGGCTTTGGCTAGGAAGAGGCATGAGTTGGCATGATGCCAGGTAAACCTGTGTAGTGCATTTTAGGGTTATAACACCCAACAAAAAATTCACACTATTCAGAGAAGATTTATGGAAGTAACTCAAAGACTCCAACCTGTAAAAGATAAGGCCTACCAATTGTTCACAGAAGTTGAAGGCCGAGGATCAAAACTAGAGTAGGTTGTTAATGCAGTTGAAAAATGCCTGGAAGGACCTATGAACGATGTAGTCATCCAAGAGTTTGCTGAAAAAGAGGTCATAGCACAGCAAAAAGTCGAAGAATCTTGAGGCTTTTGAGGCAGAACTTCCTACATCAGAGTCACTCGAGATGAGTCATAGGTGAGTGTTGGGGGCCTATTGGCCCTTGACCAAGTTTTGAGAGATCCTTGGTCAAGTTTGACCATTTTTGACTTCGACAAGCTGTCGAAGGAAGAGCGCAAGACGAAGCAGATATTGTGGGATCTCGACCCCTTTTTGGCTCCTTTTTGGGATTCAGGAATATTTAACGGGTATGGGAATGTTGACCCATGGGTTTACCCATGCTTAGTCCTATTTTGTAATATATAAATAGATGTCTAGGAGATTTAAGGAAATAGAGAAAAGGCTTCTATGTGATGTTGTGATAAGTGAAAGTGTGGCTTGTAAATGCTTTGTGCATACTGTGAGAGACTTGTACAACTAAGTGCAAGTGGTTGTAACAAACTGTGAAGGGCTTTGTGTTGTAACGCAAGGAAGGAGGATCTAGTGAGGCGCGAAGATCTCATGTCGTATGTGGAGTAAGAATTTTGTGGCTCTGTGCATGTGTCTGATTGAAGAAGCTAATTAAGAAGAAGAGTTGGTGGACGTAGCCCCAGGGTGGGGGTGAACCACGTATATGTTGTGTTGCTCTACTTTGTGCGATGTGTTGGTGTAGTTATGTGTTATCTGCTAAATTCTTGACATAGATAGATAGATAGATCTGTTTATACTTTGTGTTTATGATGAATCTGGATGCTAGATCTGACCTCTGTGAAATTTCTTAGTGCTTGAATCTACTAGATTTGATCTAACTCCTTAAGCTAAGTGCTTAGATACATTAGATCTAGGTGAATGTTGTGATGCTCTGTTTTATTTGCGGAGTAGATATTGGTTAAATATTGATGAAGATTTACTGTTGAGTGTTCTATTAAATACTATAATCACAGATCTGTGTCTCAGCTAAGGTTGCAGACATCTGAGTCCTACAACCACCCCTTCCTCTACCTCAGGTGAGACTTTATCTTCTTCGCAGGTGTTGCCAAAAGGGTCGGTAGTTAGGGTTTTGTTGGTGCGTTGTTGTAGCGTTGAACCCTAGGTCTGCCTCTGTGCCAACAGGGGGGGAGTATGTGAACAAGAATTTCCAACAAATTTGTCTTGAAGCTGGTATTCAACTACAACATATTGTTCCATACACTCCATAGAAAAACGAGTTAGTAGAGAGGAAGAATCGGCCCCTAAAAGAGATGGATACTTACATGTTGCATGCAATATTTCTTCCTTCAAAATTATGGGCTAAAGCAATAAATTGTGCCACATACACTCAAAACGGATCTCCTCACAAATATATGAAAGAAATGGCACCTTTTAAATACTGAAGCGGCAAGAAACTGGAAGTCACACACTTTCACATCTTTGGATCTCATGCATGGGCTTGCATTCATTCAAAAAAGAGGAATGATTTGGATCATCAAAGAAAAAAATGTATCTTTTTGGGTTACCTTGAAGGTGTAAAGGGGTAAAAACTAATAAATCCTATAACATACAAGCTGGTCATTGAAAGAAGTATCTAGTTTGAAGAAATTCCCCTGCATGCATCTCAAGAACAACATGAATTTTTTTTTTTTTCTTTCTATTGAAATAAATCTCATAGAATATGCCTCCTATCACTTTGATCAAATTTCAGATCTGATTTCTAAACCTGATTCAGAAGAACATGAGCATGCATGTGTTGATTTAGATCCAAGACCGAAATGGGAATAGTCCACCCTACATTAAGTCGATGATATTGTGGGTGATCTTGTTGATACGAGAAAAATGAGATACCAATTTGAGGAAGCTCCACATTCCCTCACTTCCATAGAACCAGTAATTCCCATGCATTATTGTATGTTTCTAGCATCAGACCCCCAAACCTGTGTAGAGACTGAAAATAAACCTTACTCGGAATTATCCATGAATGAGGAGTACAAATCCCTCATCGAGAACCAAAATTGGGATTTTTTTATGCTTCCATTCGATCAGAAGCTTGTATGATGCAAGTATATCTATAGGATGAAGAAAGAAACAAATGGACTTGTGAGCATATACAAATCAAGGTTGGTGGCCAAAGGATTTCAATAAGTTCACGAGATCGACTGCAATGAAAAATTTTCGCTAATGGAAAAGATGGATCTCATTCGATTGGCCCTTGCTATTATAGCAACATGAAAGTGGAAGGTTGGTGGCCAAAGTATTTCAATAAGTTTATAGGATCAACTACAATGAAAAAATTGTACTAGTGGCCAAGATGGATTCCATTTGATTGGCTCTTGTTATTTCAACAACAAGAAAGTGGGAGGTTCACCGAATGGATGTGAAGAATTCATTTCTTCATGGTGATCTCGAAGAGGAAATCTACATGGATCAATTGAAAGGGTATGTATAAAATTCATCACTACTTTATAGACTCGAGAAATGACTCTATGGCCTCAAGCATGCACCTAGAGCTTGGTATGCCAAAATGGATTCTTACTTTCTCAAAATTATATTCATTGTAAATCTGATCCAAATGTTTATATGTTGAGATATTTTGATTCTCTGTTGACTATTGTAATATATGTAGATTATATACTAATCACATGGAGTTCAGTCTCATCTATTGTTGTCGTCAAAACTGTTGGACAACTAAGAGGGGGGGTGAATCAGTTGTTACTGTGCTTAAACAATTATGCCCATTTTAAACTCTTGACATAACACTCAATGACGATCAAAATAATGCAAGGAAGTAAGAAATAGAATATTCAACATCAATCACACACATGAAATATACAGAGACAGATATTTCCTGAGGAAACCCATAAAGGGAAAAACCTCTTCTTCTTGATATGATAAGTAATATTTATTTTCTGTACATTATCATTCTTATGAGAACCAACTCATTGTGAGGCTACCACCTCTATTTTATAAGCTGCCACTTGTTTAGAGAAACAACTCTCTGGTTTCTCTAGTACCTACTAAAAGGAATCACCAACTCCCTAAGTGTTCCAGTACCAACTGGATGGAAGCACCAACTTACAGTTACACAAGCACCAGCCTATATAACAGAGAACAATAGTTCTCCCTTGCACCTCCTTGCCACCCTAGTTTTTCTAGTTGCAACCAGATGGAAGCTACAACTCCCTGTGTTCAAGCACCCACTTGAAAATCAGAGGATAACAGTCCTCCCTAGCACCTCCCTACCACCCTGAAATATAATCTTTTCTTTTCATAAATTTATCACAGTGATACAATATTTATCAATGGCTTACCAGTCTCATCACTATTCTTCTACACTGTTCTGCTTTACCTGCATCAGTGTCTTCATACACACCTCCCTTGTGCTCTTTGTTCTTCTGCTCTATCTCTGATATGGTTTGTTATAGCTCCATGTCTCCTTTTCCTCTTGTAGCCTCTATCCTCTGTTCTAGTTCTGCATATTTGATGATGCAGCCACCCTCCACAACCCACGGGTCGGAAGGTCCACGTCAACAGGATATTTCCTTATCCACTGGCCTGAAGAGCTCTCGGCAATAGCTCTTCTATTTCCCTTTTAGGAAATCTGCACCCACAATAAATTCTCGTGGGATCCCCTCTTTGCACTCAGGAGATCAGATTTCGCACTTTCGCGAACCCGTAGGTCAAGCGTCGGTCTCTCAAATCTCTGAAACCCGAAAAAAGTCAATGCTAACTCTTCCTCTTTCTCTTTTGGACCTTTCCTTATCGTGATCTTGGCAGTCGTGGTGTCAAGCAACTTGCTTCCGCGATTCCCAAAACCTGATTTTTCAAACCTCCGATGTGCTCGCAAGATTTGACCTTTCAACGGTCCTTCACTCCATCAAGACTTCGGACTTCGCGATATCGACAATCCTAATGCAAAGGTTTCAGGACTTCAGCCCACGAAACCCCGAAATGGTCAACTGAATTGACTTCTATATCGATAGTGCACCACCTGTCTTCTTCGCTGTCTCCTCTATGGCCCCCACAATCATCTTATCCTTCAGGACTTCGTGGTTCGGGATATCGCGATTCCCATTGCAAAGTTTACGGGACTTTCACCTACGAGAATCCAATATAGGAATCCACGTGTAAATCTAACGACCCTTGTGGCTTGGATCTATGGTTTTGATCCTCCCGGGCTTAGAAACTTTTGGGAATACTCACCGTATCTCCCCTGCTCCTCCGTGAGATCTGACAGCTCACGGGACTTTGTGGTTTCTCCTCAGAGAATTCCGACCGTCCGTTCTTCCTCTGAGAATCTGTCCTCCTGCGGTCCCTCGTCACTATGCCTTCTTACAACCTTCAAGGCACTCGGATTCTTCCTTCCTTCGACTCCTTCGAAGGTCTAATTCCTTCTACAATTTCCCTGACTTTGCATCTTTGAGAAAAACCCTTGCACGCACTCCTTGCGGCAACCTTCAAACACTTCCAAGTGTTGAAATCCTTCAACTCTGCGTACACCTACAGTAGTAGTCTCTCAATGCTTCGCTCAGATTCGAAACTCTGAGACTTTACCTGACCTGCACACTCCTTGCATGGCTTATGTGCCTAACTTCACCTCTAGTGTGAATGAGAACAAATGCTACCTCTCCTGAGATTTCAGAGACAAACCTCTAAACACCTTGTCGACGCACTCCTTGCGGACAATTCAACTGCACTCCTTGCAGGAACTCTTGCTCAGATAGAGAAACAATTGAAACTCATTCATTTTCCCTTTCCTCTCAGATTTCAAACATTCAACAAGAAATCATTCATACATAGCATAAAAGCAATTGCATGAGAGAAAGAGTAAAACATTCATGAGCATAACATTCAAAGATGCATACACAAAGAATATATGAACACCATGAGTCTGAATCATAGCTTTCTTGTATTAACTCAGAACTTCTGTACATGGAGTCTTCTACACAGCTCTCTCTTCTTCTCCTCTATGCTCTCCAGAATTATTTTACAATATACAATGAGGGTGTCTATATCCTGTTTCCCTCTTGCGCTCTAAAACTGTCTAATCTAACATTCAATTCTATCTACCTTCATTAACTACCATAAATGCCTTCTATCTACTAAGGACAAGAGAAAATCTCTCAAGTTCCATTTACATTATACAAGGGTGCTTCTTCTTAATGGCTTCATTTAATATCGCGCAATAACTTCGAGGAAAATTCAAAATTTTGTGCTGGGTGCTTTTCCAGCTGTTCGTTGTCTCTGCGCTGGCTCACTTGAGATGATCCTGCATCAATATTCCTGCTTCTATGCTTTGCTCTCTTTTTCTCTTGCGCAACCAACAACCCATTATTCATCTTCTCTTCTGCCTTTTATTCTCTATGCATACACTACATTACTTTTTGCTGCACCTCTTCTCTGCTCCTTTTCATTTGCTTACTACTACCTTCTACGCTCATGCATCAGTTTTCGAAAAGCTCATTCTTTGCATGTATTTATCATGCTAAGTCCTCTACCAGATCATCCTAGCAACTCTTCGTCCTCTCTAGCAGGGATGATTTTAAGGATGGAAATTTATTTTAAAATGTAGAAACCTTGGGGAATCTTACTAATCCTTCATATGTCAACTATAAATGTTTGGCGATATTTTTGTAAAAATATTCAAATTTCTAGGTATTTAATATAGTTTTTATAAAATTTTGGCGATTTTTAAGGTAAAATAATTTTATCCTATAGAATTTGGGCAAATCATTTTTAAAATAGCGAATCTCGTTTTTGGAAAAACCATGGAAAATTAGCCCATGAACGAAATTTAGCCCCTAAAATCATCCCTGCGAGTCTCTGGCAGTTATACTAAATCTGTTCATCATCAATCGACGTTATCCTGAGATTACTTGGCTTCTATGGAATTCACAACTCTTCGTCTTCTCTGTCATTTATAGCCAGTCGTCTTTGGCATCTTTGGCTTATAAGCCTCTTCCTTCATGTGACCACTAGTGGTAACCAAATGCCTGTTCAAAAGGCATTTCCCAAACTCAGTCTTGTGAGCGCTAGCTCCATTTCTTGATATGACCTTGGGCGGTGGTCTCTCATGACCAAATGATTGTGGGCATGAGCTCTCTTCATGTTATCCCCTTGTCCCATGTGACCTTGGGATACATCCTTGCGTAGGAGAACGATTGTGGGTGCATCCAAGAGTGATTTGGGATCAACTTCTTTTCTCCCCACAATCCACCTCCTGTTGCCACGTACCCTTTCTCCAAAATTGTGGTTTCAATTGTGGCCCGCTCATGAAAAATTAAGACCCGAGCATGTTCTGACCTTGCAATGCAAAGGGACTGTCTATCTCATGATCTTGACGGTGCTACTTCAATCAACGGCTCCGATCTATATTCCTTTCCTGCCTTCTTTCATCTTTCCACACATGATCCTTAGTCTCAATGATCAAGTGACATGTGGCCCTCCAAACCAATGGACAAGATCAATTTCACCTTTCAGGCTTTGGGAGTTTCAATTCTCAAACTCCACTTACTCCCGGAGCATTTCACCCGGAGTCCACGATCCAACGACGTATGTCCTTTCTGGATCGACGGTCATAATCCCTTCGAGTATTCAGGGTTTGACAATCTCAACTCTCAACTTTCTTTCTTCCTTCCTTTGATTTTTCCCATAGATGACAATCCACTAACGCATGTAATCTTTAATCCAATGACTATCCTCTGCTCTAGTACTTCATCCTTCGGCAATATCAAACCTTTCTCCTTCACGTTTTCCTGGAGTAGTTTCACCCAGAGTTCACGATCCATTGACACGTGCCCTCCTGCACGATCAACGATCATAAGTGACTTCAGCACTTTAAGTTGATCGTTGCTTTATTCTCCTCCAGAGTGGTCACCTTCTGAATAAGTCATAGGTGGTGGAAGCCGCTTATTGTCGGTTAACACTTCCACTTACATTGTCCTTCCAATGTACTAGATCAATGGTTGAGAATGCATCTGCAGTTATCTTCTGATCGGACAACTAGTATCCACTTTGGGACTTCGGCATTCAGGACTTTGGGACTTAAGGCATATGCTAGTGGTAAAAATCCCAAAGTAAAACTCTCAGAGTGACTCCACTTACTTACGTCACTTGATGACGTGTCATGATCCTAGTAGTTGTCATGTGTCGCTCGTATTTGTGATTTGCAGTTACCTGAAGTACTGAATCAACTTGACACTTGTCATTGTCCGATTGCACCATGTGCCCTTACTGACATAATCTTTCTAACATGGATCCTCATTCACTTTGAAACGTCGGCCTTCAAGACTTTGGGTATTTCGACTTTTCAAATCGCCAATTCTTCTGAAGTGAGAATCCTCGAACAATAACATTCTCACAACTTTTAGACCCGAACTAAAAGTTGTTTGTCGATCATGTTTTGAGATTGATGGCTTGATATTTCTGTGATGTTCCTTTTCTATATTATCCTGTCCTTCCACTTCAAACTGATTTGATGGTTTTCGTTTACTCTGGCTCTCCGGACTTCGACTTTTTCAAGTCTCAAATTGAAAAATCCTCAAAGTGATTTGCTCCGAAGTTGAGGATCATGTGCCACCTGTCAGACTTGACGATGGATGGTCCTTGCTTACTTTGGGACTTTGAGACTTTGAAAAGTCCACTCTTTGACAAGTCCTCTCTCCTATTCTCATAAAAGGATTAACCTTATTTCATTTATTTCTGGTTCCAATGACTGTTGATCATTGGCGCTCAAATCCAATGGATCATATCTATACTTCTCCTTTGTGCTTCCTCCAGTCACTGGACACTGATCTAACGGTCATCGATTATTCAGGACTGGTGATCCAACAACCACTATCTCTCTTCCTGCTGAGCTTTTGATCTCTCTGACTTCAAAGGTTTTCTAAGTGTTCAAAGGTCTCGACCTTTTCTCCTCCTACGAGTCCATTTCTTGGACCTCGTCTGCACTTATGGACCTCTATCTCTTATGAGATTTCTCATCTTCTGTGCTCTCAAGGTTTGGTTCATTTATTTTCTTTCCATCAATGAAAATCAAGATCTTCCTATAAAACATGCCAAAAATACCCCCCTTTGGCATTGATTGCAACCCTAAAAGGCTGCACTATTCTACTTAGACCTCCAATTGTAGAATCTGGACCACTCCTTTTCTCCCCCTTTGACATCAATGTCAAAGAAAACATGCTCCCCCTGAGATGTTGCATTACTTTTTGGAGGTATCAGATATTCAACCAATCACATACTCCCCCTGACAGGATGGGCTCTCTTAGGTGAGAGAAAGGATGACACCCAATTTTTGACAGTTAGTAAAGATGTCTGCAATTTGTTTTGTGGTTGGAATGTAATGAACCTGAGAAATCTTGTTGGTGACCTACTCTCTTACAAAATGGTATTTTATGGGGATGTTCTTAGTCTTGGAATGAAGTACTGGATTCTAGGACTTGTTCATCTTCAGCTTCAGCTGTGTCCTCTGTAGTATACTCAATATTGCTCATCTCTCTTACTGGGACTCCTTCACCAACCTTTTCTTGTCATAATTGAATGACTCCCCTTGTGTTTCTAAAGGTTAGCTCTTTCTGACAAGGTTTCTCATCTTGTTATCTCTATAGGATGTCATGTATATCATTTTGTACATCAGAGTGTTGGTGTTGCGGATGTCGATGTCCTGCTAGAACACTATGTAATTGAAGCTCATATTTTTCAAACAACCCTTGGATCTTCCCATTGATTCTCATCAATCTCTCACTAGATGTATCCATCTTTATCCAAGATGCTTCTTTACTGTACATTTCTCTAAATTTGTCTGAGAAATTTTATACTATGCTTGTCACATGACTGCATTTTTTTTTTTTATTTTATGATGCCTACAATCCAAGGCTTTTATGACCATATTCATCACAATAAAAAACAATAACTGTTACAAACACTCTCATAGCTCCTTCGATTCATCCATGAAGGTGTCTCTCTTCTAAACTTACTTTGAGGTGTATGAGTAGCTTCTGGATGTCTTCCTTGATTTGATCTTCTAAATATTGTAGTATTTTTTCATTCTTTGAACATGAAGAACCTGAGTCATACCTACTTTCCCTTTTTACAAATGAAGGACTTGCATAATATTTCTTAGGAGTATTGATTTCTTCCTTGTTGTATCCAAGACTGGATTTGTCATTTGGTGATCTATGACTATCCAAGATCTCATCCAAGGTCATGGAGATGTTCAAGAACTTGATTTGGGTGTTTGAATTCTCAAACTTCTTTCTAAGATTCACAATTTATGCTTCCATCTTATGACACAATTCTTCTTCTACTTCTTCAATGGGATAAATGCTAACAGAACATTATTTTCTTGTATCTGAGTCTTCTTCTTTAATTGCAAGGGAGGATTCAATACCAACATTATTATCTATCCTTATGCTTTTACTTATAGACAAAAATGTATCATTTTCTTCAGTCATGTGATTGGAACATCCATTGTCAATATTCCAAGAGTCCTTTTGTTTTTGAGCTTAAAGTACTAGACCAAATTTTTCACTATCTTTCTTTTTCCATGTGTTGGCACTTCTAGATAAGGGATTTATCCTTAGATATTCCTTGTAATTCTTCAGATGGCAATTTGCAACTTTGTGGCCAAAGTTATGATAGTTATAACATTTGAGCTCATTTTTCAAAAGATCAAAGTGATTGGTGCAACTTTGTCTACTCATTGGTTGTTTAGTTCTATGTTGCAAAGATTGTTTATTTCTTGATCTCCTCAGTTGCATGTCTCTAAACTTAATTTGAAAATTTGCAATATTATGACCAAAATTAGAGCAGTAAAAATAGTAACCATGGAAGAATTTTTGGTACCTCAAGGATGGCCTTCTTCTTGGCATTTGTTGCTCCATATTCTGATATATATATATTTTTTATCAGCGATCATCTTGTCTTTATTATCTTTTCATGACAGAGTACTCACATGGTCTGTTTGTTTCCTGACTTGGAACTTGATCATCTTTACTAGCTCTTTTCTTTCTTTCTGTTTTTGTTTTTAACCACTTACATAACCTAAACCAATCTTCAACAAAGGAGATCTATTTTGCTCATAATGTCGTTTAGTTCCACTAAGGCTTTAATGCTTGGAATATTTTAGAGATACAATGCTTTAAACTTCTCTATCTCTTTTCTAGTTTTTACTACCTCTTCTTCCAAGGCTTCACATCTGATGCAGGAGCATCGTCAACATCAAGTGAGCGTGGGGGCAAGTGCCACACATTTTGAACATATGTCAAATTGTTTAAACTTTTGAAGAATGGATGCGCCAAACTTAAATGAGATAGTTAAGAAGAGGCGTACTTATGCATTGTATTGGACCTTGAGAGATTATCTCTCGTCCTTAGTAGATAGGAGACATTTAAATTAGTTAATGCAAGGAGATAGACTTGAATTCGTAGATTAGACAGTTTTAGAAAGAAGGAGCAAAAACGGATATAGACACCCTCACTGTGCATTGTAACATTATTCAGGAATAGTTAGAAGCATTGGAGCATAGAAGAGAAGCAAAGAGAGAACTGTAGAAGAACACCCATGTACAGATCTTGAATTAATAGAAGAAATTGATTCAGACTCATGGCTTTTTTGTTATTCTTTGTGTATGTGTATTGATGTTATGCTCTTGAATGTTTTCTTCCTAACATACATTTTCTTATATATATGTTGTGTATGTGATTTCATGGTTTGAGTTGAATTCTGAAGGAAGTAGAAGAAGTGAGTTTCAATTGTTTCTCTATCTGAGCAAGGATTCCTGCAAGGAGTGCAGTTGAAGCCATCCGCAAGGAGTGTGTTGATGGAGGTTCAGGTAGTTTAACTCTTGTTCTAATTCACCTAGAAGTGAAATTTGGTTGCTGGAGCTATGCAAGGAGTGTGCAGGAAGAAGGAAGTCTCAGTTGTGAATCTGAGCAGAAGCTTTAGAGGACAGTTGTTGCAGGCGTGCGCAGAGTCAAAGAAATCTGAACACTTGAAGTGTTTGCAGGTTGCTGCAAGGAGTGCGAGCAAAGGGTTCTCGTTTCTAAGAGACAAAGAAGCTGGAGAAATCTCAGGAGGAGTAAAGCCTTCAAATATGTTGAAGGTCTACACAAGAGGTTTCGCATCAAGAAATCCTCAAGGAAGAGGAGCGACGGTCAAGATCTTGTGGAGGGAACTCATGAAAATCCCGTCATCTATCAGATCCATCAGAAGTAGCAAGGAAGTTATGGCCACACTAGGAGTTTAAGCTTAGGATACCGTGAGCTGTTGGATCATCATTTGATTTCCCATCAACCGTCTGATTGGACCGAAGCTGCACAGGGTTTAAGTCTGGAGGAGACATCAGGATATTGGAGCCATCGGGGTTTCAAAGGTCTGAAAGTTCAAGGCCTTTCGAGTCTCGAAACACCAACGGAAATCCTAGCTGTTGATCTCGATAGGACACGTGTCAGTATCCCAGAGAGGCATCGGGATATCCGGCATCGGGGAATCAGAGTTCTTGAGGACAAGAAAACTAGGACATCGCAAGTCGCAAAACCTCGGAGAAATCGGGATCGTCCATCAGAGGAGGACGCGTGGAGGCAATCAGTGTCATCGGGAAAAGTACCGACAAGGAGGTCGTCCGTCGGTGCTTGAGTCATCAGGATATCAGGGATCCCGGTGACAAAGTATTTATGCATTGTGAAATCACGAACCACGAAACCCCAATAAGGAGGAAAGTGCTAAAGTGCAGCCAGTTGTTAGCACATCAGAAAGGAGGGAGGCACCGTAGTGGAAGCTAGTTGTCAGCCTGATGGAGGATCTGGATTCGATAAATCGGGAATCCCGTGGGTAAGTGTTTTCCAACATTGGAAAACCCATAGCCCCGACAGGGATAAGACTGCGGTCACGGGTGAACGGTCATATGGGCCAAGGCCTATAATCAAGAGGGCTATCGCGGAAAAGGTGCGTAAGAATTCAGGGAACCGCAAGTCATGGAGACAATTGTATTTGGACATCAGGAAGTCCAAAACTCCGATGAGGGATATGAATATGGTCATATAGAGGAGGTTGCATGGACTAAAGGCTTAGCCTGGTGGGGGGGGATAAAGCAACAAAGGAGTGCATCGGGGATCGGGAATTGGCAATCCAAGTTGTTTGAACATTAGGGTTGCCAAAATCCCGATAGAAGGAACCCCGATAACAAGGAAAGGCCAGCGTTGACTAAGAAGAAAGGGAGACCCAGTGGTGATTTGTTGTGGGTGGAAAATTTCCCAATAAGGAAATAGAGAACCTTTGAGTTCTTCGGGCCGCGTGAGGAGGAAAAGGTCCTGCGAGCGGACATACCTGAGGGTGCATCTGTGTCAAGTGGTATCAGATCTTAGAAAAGGCTTATTTGCTTTCTGTAGCAGAGAAAAAGGAGAATTCACCATGCCGCCAAGTAGAAGGGGGTAGACAATCACCCGACCCAGAGGAGGAAAGGGAAATGTCCAGAGAAAGAGGTAGGCAAGCATAGAATCCAGACGTGGAGAGAGGAATGTGAAATCTTCGTGCCAGAATGGAAGACATGGAGATACGAGAAAGGCAAAAAGATGATGCAAGAGATACCAGTGAATCCGAAAATGAAGATGATGTTGGACATGGAGAAGAATAAATCCCAGTGGAAGATGCAGCGAGTGAACGATTACTAAAAGCTGTTGCAAGAATGAGTACAAAGGTAAAAATGGACATTCCAGTTTATGAGGGAAATCTGGATGGGGAAGAGCTTCTAGATTGGATTAGAGCTCTAGACACTTACTTCGACTATGAGGATATTGAAGAGGATAAGAAGGTCAGGCATGCCATCACGAGATTAAAAGGACATGTAGCCTTGTGGTGGGATGAACTACAAGCTGACAGGCGTTGCCAAGGCAAGCAGAAAATTAAGAGCTGGGACAGGATGATTGCCAAGATGAAGGCAAAATTTATTCCCAGGGACTATCAAATTTCTTTGTTCAGGAGGATACAGAACCTGAGACAGAAGTTGATGACATTGAAGGAGTATATGGAGGAATTCTACAGGTTGAATATCAGGGCAAGTCATCGCGAAAGCAATGACAAAAAAGTGGCCAGGTATATGAATGGCCTGAGATATGAGATTCAGGATGAAATGAGTATGGCAACCATCCGGACGGTGGAGGATGCTTACCAAATGGCTCTAAAAGCTGAGGAGAAGCTGAGCCATAAGAAAGGCCAGCGAGGCTGGGGCAGAAGTCAACCCAGAGGCAAATCGGTTGCCCAAGATAAATACCAGAAGCCCAAGGACGACTAGAAGAAACCTCAAACTCGGACGGAGAGAGGTGGAAGTTCAAAGTGGGGGAAATATGCTGAGCAAAGAGAACAACATATTGAGCAAAGAGGAGGATATGCTGATAGTGATAGATTTCCTCATACCAGAGGTAGAGGAAGAGGAAGAGGTGGAGTAATCACATGCTTCACATGTGGAAAGAATGGGCACAGGTCATTCGAGTGTCCAGAGAAAAAGAAAGAAACTGGAGAGACTCACATCATCGAGGCACAAAGGCAAGATGTTGAGGCAGAATACGTTGAAGGTGGAAGATCGATGGTGATGCGGAAGGTCCTTTTGATGCTAGAGAAGGAGATGGAGAATTCAACGTAGAGGAACAATCTTTTTAGAACATCTTGCAAGACCAAGGGTTGGGCATGCAAGGTTATCGTGGACAGCGACAACACAGATAATCTTGTTTCAAACGAGATGGTAGAAAAGCTGGAGCTGGAGACAACTGATCACCCGAGTCCATACAAAGTTTCATGGCTACAGAAGGGACATCAGGTAAATGTCACTAAATAGTGTTTAGTTGAATTCAAAATAGGAGGGTATAATGATAAAGTATTATGTGATGTCATTCCTATGGATGTATGTCATTTATTGCTAGGAAGACCATGGAAATATGATATAAATGTGATTCATGATGAGAGGATGAACACATACACCTTGGAGAAGGATGGGAGAACCCATATGTTGCATCCAATTGAGGATAAGGGGGTGAAACTGGAAGTAAGCAACACCGTACTTCTCATGAGTGGGAAGGAACTTCTTATAGAGGTGAAGAAGAAAGAAGATCCACAATTCTTTGTTGTCAGGAAACAAAAGATTGTGCTGACTAGCACAAGAGTGGATGATTTACCAGATGAGGTTCAGGAACTACTGGAAGAGTTCACTGACATCATAGTGGATGAATTACCTCATTCGTTGCCACCGATGAGAAGTGTGAGTCATCATATAGACCTCATACCAAGAGCCAGTTTGCCAAACAAAGCCGCGTATAGATTGACGTCGCAGGAGAATGAAGAAGTTAAAAGATAGGTCCAGGAGTTGTTAGACAAAGGGTTGGTTAGAGAAAGCTTGAGGCCATGTGCTGTTCTGACAGTACTCAATCCAAAGAAAGATGGGGGCTGGAGAATGTGTACCGACTCAAGGGCGATCAACAAAATAACCATCAGGTATAGATTCCCATTGCCAAGAATGGATGATTTGATGGATTTCTTAAGTGGAGCAAGATTTTTTTCAAAGATAGATTTGAAGAGGGGATATCACCAGATCCATATGATAGAAGGTGATGAATGGAAAACAACATTCAAGACAAATGAAGGTTTGTATGAATGGCCTGTCATGCCATTTGGTTTGACGAATGCGCCGAGTACCTTTATGATATTGATGAATGAAGTCCTGAAGGATTTCATCGGAAAGTTTGTCATCGTGTATCTGGATGACATATTGGTTTTCAGCAAGACAAAGGCTGAACATCTGAAGTAGTTAACCATTGTGATGAAGAGACTACAGCAAGAGAAGCAAATGATAAACATGAAGAAGTCCTCATTCATGAAGACATAACTCATCTATTTGGGGTTTTTTATATCGGAAAATGAGTTGAGGATGGATCCAGACAAGGTGGAGGTAATTAAGAATTGGCCATCACCGAGGAACATATTTGAGGTCAGAAGTTTTCACAGTTTGGCTAGTTTCTACCGGAAATTCATCAGGAATTTTAGTGGAATTAGCGCAGCAATGATGGATACAGTCAAGAAAATACATAAATCTTTTCACTGGACTGATGAGGCTGAGAAGAGTTTCAATTTATTGAAACGGAATATTACGAAACAACCAATTCTGGTGTTGTCGGATTTTCAAAAGACATTTCAGGTAAAATGTGATGCAAGCGGGTTTTCCATAGGAGAAATCTTGAGTCAGGAGGACAGACCAATTGCATATTTCAGCGAGAAGTTGAATGAGGCAAAGGATAAGTATTCCACGTATGATAAGGAATTTTATGCCATCATACAGGCATTGAAAAAATGGAGGCACTATTTGATTCCAAAGGAATTTATTTTATATAGTGATAACCATGCATTACAGTTTGTGGCTCAACAGGAAAAGTTGAATCAGAGGCATGTTAAATGGGTTGATACATGAAAAATTTCACTTTTGTAATTAAGCACATTTCTGGTACTACTAACGAAGTGGATGATGCTTTGAGCAGGAAATGTTTGTTGTTGCAGGAGTTCCGAGCAAAAACATTGGGTTTTGAAAATCTCAGGGACATGTACGCAGGTGATGCAGATTTTGCAGAAGCGTATAAAGCAACTGAGAATCTAGTTCTCAGAGATAGAAGCCCTTGGATGGATTATATGATCCAGGATGGATTGTTGTTCAGAGGCAATCAACTGTGTATTCCAAATTGCTCCATGAGGGAGAATCTGTTAAAAGAGAAGCACAGTGGTGGATTGGCAGGACATTTTGGCCATGACAAAACATTCGCGAAGATGAATGAGTCATAATTTTGGCCAGGAATGTGAGAAGATGTCAAAATATTTGTAGACATATGTAGATTTTGCCAGCATTCGAAGGGGAGAAAGCAGAATGTAGGTTTTTATCATCCATTTCCCATACCAGAGAGGCCATGGGAGGCGATTAGCATGGATTTTGTATTGGGGTTGTCGAGGACACAAAGAGGTGTTGATTCAATCTTTGTGGTCGTGGAAAGGTTTTCTAAAATGGCACACTTCATCCCATGCCAGAAGACCAGTGATGCGACTCACATCGCAAATCTGTTTTTTAAGGAAATCATTCGACTTCATGGGTTGCCGAAAAGTATTGTTTCGGACAGAGACACCAAATTCATTGGGCATTTTTGGAGGACACTATGGAAGAAGCTGGGGACTAATTTGATGTTTAGTTCTGCTTATCATCCTCAGACGGATGGACAAATGGAAGTGGTCAACAGAAGTCCGGGAGACTTGCTGAGGAGCTTGGTGATAGAGTACCATAGCAGCTGGGATAGCATATTTCCACAGGCAGAGTTTGCATACAACGATTCAGTGAATCAGAGCACAGGGAAGAGTCCATTTCAGATTGTGTATGGAGTGCAACCAAGAGGAGTGTCTAAGTTGAAGGATTCAGAACCAACTGCTACTAGTAGTGCTAGTGTAGAGGAATTTGCTGAGGCAATGAAAGAACTTCACAGCCAGGTGAAGCAGTGACTGCAAGATTCAAGTCAGGAGTACAAGCGCAGGGCAGGTCAACATCGGAGACAACTTCAGTTTGAAGTTGGTGATCTAGTTCTGGCACATTTGAGGAAAGAAAGGTTTTCGAGGGGAACATACAACAAGTTAAAGATGAAGAAAATTAGACCATGCAAGGTCTTGAAGAAAATGGGAGAAAATGCTTATGAGATTGAATTACCCGATGGGATCGAAATTTCTCCAATATTCAATGTCGCATATTTATATCCATATAAAGCTGAGGAAGTAGGAATAGAAGGGGAACAACTAGAGGTTCAGTGGAAGAAGCAGATGCCAGTTGCAGAGGAGCCACAGATAGAACAGATACTAGATAAATGAATGGGTAAGAAGACCAGAAGGAAGGAATACTATGGATATTTGGTCAAATGGAAGGGTCATCCAGTGGAAGATGCCAGCTGGGAGACTGAAGCAGAGATTCAGAAGCATGGATACACTGTGCAGGAGCTCATGGACAGGAGCCCATGAAAATTTTCAAGCAAGGGAGTATGATGCAGGAGCATCGTCAACATCAAGCAAGCGTGGGGGCAAGTGCCACACATTTTGAACATATGTCAAATTGTTTAAACTTTTGAAGAATGGATGCACCAAACTTAAATGAGATAGTTAAGAAGAGGCGTACTTATGCATTGTATTGGACCTTGAGAAATTTGCTCTTGTCCTTAGTAGATAGGAGGCATTTAAATTAGTTAATGCAAGTAGATAGACTTGAATTCATAGATTACACAGTTTTAGAAAGAAGGAGGAAAAACAGATATAGACACCCTCACTGTGCATTGGAACATTATTCAGGAATAGTTAGAAGCATTGGAGCATAGAAGAGAAGTAGAGAGAGAACTGTAGAAGAACAACCATGTACAGATCTTGAATTAATAGAAGAAATTGATTCAGACTCATGGATTTTGTGTTATTCTCTATGTATGTGTATTGATGTTATGCTCTTGAATGTTTGCTTCCTGACATACATTTTCTTATATATATGTTGTGTATGTGATTTCATGGTTTGATTTGAAGTCTGAAGGAAGTAGAAGAAGTGATTTTCAATTGTCTCTCTATCTGAGAAAGGATTCCTGCAAGGAGTGCATTGATGGAGGTTCAGGTAGTTTAACTCTTGTTCTCATTCACCCAGAAGTGAAATTTGGTTGTTGGAGTTGTGCAAGGAGTGTGCAGGCAGAAGGAAGTCTCCGTTGTGAATCTAAACAGAGGATTTAGAGGACAACTGCTGCAGGCATGCGCAGAGTCAAAGAAATCCAAACACTTGAAGTGTTTGCAGGTTGCTGCAAGGAGTGCGAGCAAAGGGTTCTCTTTTCTAAGAGACGGAGAAGCTGGAGAAAGCTCAGGAGGAGTAAAGCCTTCAAATCTATTGAAGGAATGCGAAGGAGGTTTCACATCAAGAAATCCTCAAGGAAGAGGAGCGACGGTCAAGATCTTGTGGAGGGAACTCATGAAAATCCCGCCAGCTGTCAGATCCATCAGAAGTAGCGAGGAAGTTATGGCCACACCAGGAGTTTAAGATCAGGATACCATGAGTTGTTGGATCATCATTTGATTTCCCGTCAACCGTCCGATTGGACCGAAGCTGCACAGGGTTTAAGTCCGGAGGAGACATCGGGATATTAGAGCCATCGAGGTTTCAAAGGTCCGAGAGTTCAAGGCCTTTCGAGTCTCGAAACACCGACGGAAATCCTAGCCGTTGATCTCGACAGGACACGCGTCAGTATACCGAAGAGGCATCGGGATATCCGACATCGGGGAATCGGAGTTCCTGAGGAAAAGAAAACTAGGACATCGCAAGTCATGAAACCCCGAAGAAATCGGGATTTTCCATCGGAGGAGGACGCGTGGAGGCAATCAGTTTCATCGAGAAAAGTCTCGACAAGGAGGTCATCCGTCGATGCTTGAGTCATTGGGATATTGGGGATCCCGGTGACAAAGTGTTTGTGCATCGGGAAATCGTGAACTGTGAAACCCTGACGAGGAGGAAAGTGCTAAAGTGCGGCCAACTGTTAGCACGTCAGAAAGGAGCGAGGCGTCGTAGTGTAAGCTAGTTGTCAGCCTGACGGAGGATCGAGATTCGAGAAATCAGGAATCCCATGGGTAAGTGTTTTCCAACATTGGAAAACCTGTAGCCCTGATGAGGATATGACTGCGGTCATGGGTGAACGATCATATGGGCCAAGGCCTATAGTCAGGAGGGGTATCGCGGAAAAGGTGCGTCGGAATTCAGGGAACCGCAAGTCATGGAGACAATTTTATTTTGACATTGGGAAGTCCAAAACTCTGATGAGGGATATGACTATGGTCATATAGAGGAGGTCACGTGGAATAAAGGCTTAGCCTGGTGGGGGGGGCTAAAGCAACAAAGGAGTGCATCGAGGATCGGGAATCGGTGATCCAAGTTGTTTGAACATTACGGTTGCCAAAATCCCAATAGAAGGAACCCCGATAACAAGGAAAGGCCAGCGTTGACTAAGAAGAAAGGGAGACCTAGTGGTGAGTTGTTGTGGGTAGAAAATTTCCCGATAAGGAAATAGAGAACCTTTGAGTTCTTCGGGCCACATGAGGAGGAAAAGCTCCTGTGAGCGGACATACCTGAGGATGCGTCTGCGTCAACATCTTTCCTTCTTCTCTAATAATTGTTGTTTTAGAATGTCCTCTATTTTCTTTTCTTCTTCTAATTCCACTTTTAGCAAGGCAGAGTCTTCATCAGTTTTTTTACTGTCTTTCTCGAATTGTATCGACGATTGTTTTTTCTTTCTCTTCTTAAGTCTGAGTCTATCAATCTCTTCCAAATCATTGATTAGCTCTCCTTCCAAGTCAACCACAAATTCTTCATCATTAACATCACTTTGTGTTATTTTATTATCATAATCCTTTTTGGCCATAAGCATGAAGTCATTTACCTTATCTTCACAAGAAGAGTCACTATATGTGTCTCCTGAAGAGTCATCATTGTTTACACATAAACTTTTATTTTTACCAAATCTTTTGGATTTGTACTTCTCTTCACCTTCAGAGTTCTATTCCTTCTTCTTGTGTGGACATTTAGATGAAAATTGACCTATCTTTCCATAGTTAAAACATTTGAAGGGAAACTTGCCTTAGTACTTGCCTGATCCTTTCTTTAGTCCTCTCACAATTTTTTCTTCAATTTCATCAGGCTCAAAATCCTCATTCTTATCTACTGTAAATTATTCTTTTATAGTGGTAGATTTATCTTTACTAATCCTCATTTCATAAGTAGTTAGAGTTCCTAGGAGTTGATCAATAGACAGAGTCTTAAGATCATTCATTTCTTCTATTGCAGAAACTTTTGGATTGAATCTATAAGGTTGATATCTCAAGATCTTCTAAACTAAGAATACATCCTCAATCTTCTCACCAAGACCCTTCATGGCATTCACAAGCTCCTCAACTCTTAAGAAAAAATTATTAACTCGTTCATCATCATTCATCTTTAGTTGTTCAAACTGTAATTTGTAGGTTTGAAGCTTGACATCCTTTACCTTCTCATTACCTTCATAATTGCTAATGAATTTGTCCCACATTGCTTTTGTATATTCTAAGTGCATAAATTTTACAAATTCTTCTTCTGAAATCCCACTCAGAATAGCATTCATAGCCTTAGTGTTAAAGCTAAATTCTAGCTTGTCATCCTTAGAATCTAGTACAACCACCTTTACAGAACCAATCTCTACCACATCCCAGACATCTACACCTAAATCCATTATGTAGGTTCTCATCCTAACTTTCCAGAAGGAAAATTTTGTTCCATTGAACATGGGGGATTTATTGGTTGAAGTTCCTTCATGGATAGTCATGTTTAAGCTCTAGGATCTACCCTTAGATAAAAGGAACCACCTATGATACCAATTGTTGAACAACTAAGAGGGGGGGTGAATCAATTGTTATTGTTCTTAAACAATTATGCCCATTTTAAACTATTTACAAAACACTCAATGACGATCACAATAATGTAGGGAAGTAAGCAATAGAATATTCAACATCAATCACACACATGAAATATACAGAGATAAATATTTTCTGAGGAAACCCATAAAGGGAAAAAATTCTTCTTCTTGATATGATAAGTAATCTTTATTTTCTGTACATTATCATTCTTATGAGCACCAACCCATTGTGAGGCTACCACCTCTGTTTTACAAGTTGCAACTTGTTGAGAGAAACAACTCTCTGGTTTCTCTAGAACCTACTAGAAGGAAGAACCAACTCCCTAAGTCTTCCAACACCAGTTGGATGGAAGCACCAACTTCCAATTACACAAGCACCAACCTGTATAACAGAGAACAATAGTTCTCCCTTGCACCTCCCTTCCACCCTGGTTTTTCTGGCTGCAATCAGACGGAAGCTACAACTCCCCGTGTTCAAGAACCCACTTGAAAACTTAGAGGACAGCGGTCCTCCCTAGAACCTGCCTACCACCCTGAAATATAAATCTTTTCTTTTCATAAATTTATCACAGTGATACAATATTTATTAATGGATTACCAGTCTCATCACTATTCTGCTACACTGTTCTTCTCTGCTTGCATCAGTGTCTTCCTAGATGCCTCCCTTGCACTCTTTGTCCTTCTACTCTATCTATGATATGGTTTGTTATAGCTCCATGTCTCCTCTACCTCTTGCAACCTCTATCTTGTTTTTTGGTTCTACATATTCTTGTTTCTATGCTCTGCTCTCTTTTTCTCCTGCACAACCAACAACCCATTGTTCATCTACTCTTCTCCCTTTTATGCTATGTGCATACACTGCATTGCTTTTCGCTGCACCTCTTTTTTGTACCTTTTTGGGTGATTACTACTACCTTCTACACTCATGCATCAGTTCACCAAAATCACATTCTTTGCATGTCATTATTACGCTAAGTCCTCTGCTAGATCATCCTGGCAACTCTTTGTCTTCTCTAGCGTTTATACCGACTTTGTTCATCATTAGTGGGTGTTATCCTGAGATTCCTTGGCTTCTCTGGCAGTCGCAACTCTTTGTATTATCTTTCATTTACATCCAATTGTCTTTGGCTTCTTTGGCTTCTAAGCCTCTTCCTTCACGTGACCAATGGTGGTAAACAAATAATTGTTCAAAAGGCACTTCCTGAACTCGGTCTTGTGAGTGCTAGCTCCATTTCTTGATATGACCTTAGGCGATGGTCTCTCGTGACCAAATGATTGTGGGTGTGATCTCTCTTCATGTTATCCCCCTATCGCACATGACCTTGGGCTATGTCCTTGTGTTGGAGAACGATTGTGGGCGTGTCCAAGAGTGGTTTGGGATCAACCGATTTTCTCCTTGCAATCCACCTCTATCTGCCACATACCCTTTCTCCAAAATCGTGGTTTCAATTGTAGCCCACTCAATAAAAATTAAGACCCAAGCATGTTCTGACCCTTCAATGTGATGGGACCGTCGATCTCACGATCTTGATGGTGCTCCTTCAATAAATGGCTCTGATCTATCTTCCTTTCCTTCCTTCTTTCATTTGTCCATGCCCAATCCTTAGTCTCAATGATCAGGTGACATGTGGCCCTCCAAACCAACGGACGAGATCGATTTCACCTTTCGGGATTTGGGAGTTTTGATTCTCAAACACTACTTTCTACTGGAGGATTTCACCCGGAGTCCGTGATCCAACGACGCATGTCCTTTTTGGATCGACGGTCACAATCCCTTCGGGTATTCAAGGTTCGGAAATCTCAACTCTCAACTTTCTTTCATCCTTCCCTTGATTTTTCCCAGATCTGATAATCCACTGACGTGTGTACTCTTTAATCCAAAGACTATCCTCCACTCCGGGACTTCAGCCTTTGGAAATCTCAAACCTTTCCCCTTTACATTTTCTCGAAGTAGTTTCACCCGGAGTTCACGATTCGTTGACACATATCCTCCTACACAATCAACGATCATAAGTGACTTTGGCACTTTGGGACTTTAAGCTGATTGTTTCTTTATTCTCCTTCGGAATGGTCACATGATGAATAAGTCATAGGTGGTGGAAACTGCTTGTTGTCAGTTAACACTTCCACTTACACTGTCCTTCCACTATACTAGATCAACAGTTGAGAATGCATTCATAGTGATCTTTAGATTAGATGACTCATATCCACTTCAGGACTTCGACATTCGGGACTTTGGGACTTAGGGAATCTGCTGGTGGTAAAAATCCTGAAGCAAAACTCCCGAAGTGACATCACTTACTTACGTCACTTGATGATGTTTCATGAGCCTAGTAGCTACCACATGTCACTCAGATTTTGTGATTTTCACTTACCTAAAGTGCCGAATCAACTTGACACTTGTCATTGTCTAATTCCGCCATGTGTCCTTGTTGACATAGTCTTCTGACCTGGATCCTCATTAACTTTGGGACTTCAGCCTTTGGGACTTTGAGTATTTCTACTTTTCAAATCACCAATTCTTTCGAAGTGAGAATCCCCGAATAATAACCTCTTTGCAACTTTCAGACCCGAACTAAATGTTGTTTGTCAATCATGTTCTTAGATCGACAACTCGATCTTTCTGTGATGCTCATTTTTTAGCTTATCATGTCCTTCCACTTCAAACTGATCTGATGGATGTCATTTACTCTGGCTCTCTGACTCTCCGGAGTTTGGGTTTTTCAAGTCTCAAACTAAAAAATCCTCGAAGTGATTTTCTCTGGAGTTGAGGATAATGTGCCACCTGTCATACTTGATGATGGATGAACCCTGCTTACTTCAGGACTTTGGGACTTTGACAAGTCCTCTCTCCTACACTCATCAAAGGCTTAACCTTCTTTCCATTATTTCTGGATCCAACAACTCTTTATCCTCAGTGCTTAGATCCAACGGATCAGATCTGTACTTCTCCTATGTGCTTCCTCTGGTCACTGGATGTTGATATAACAGTCATTGGGTATTCAAGATTGGTGATCCAATGACCACTTTCTCTCTTCCTCTTGATATTCTGATCTCTCTGGCTTCGAAGGTTTTCTAAGTGTGAAAAAGTCTCGACCTTTGCTCCTCCTGCAAGTCTATTTCTTAGACCTCATCTACACTTCTGGACTGCTATGTCTTCTGAAATTTCTCATCTTCTGCGCTCTCGAGGTTTGATTCACTGTTGTTATTTCCATCAATGACAAGCATGTGCTTCCTGTAAAACATGCCAACAAAAACCACTTTGCATGATAGGTTTTCCATGACCAACATGGGTCTAATACACTACTTTCTTGGTCTTGAAATCATCTAGGTTGATTCAGGAATCATGATGTCTCAATAAAAGTATGATAGAGATATATTGGTTAGATTTCACATGACCAACTACAAACCAGCTATCACACCTTTATTATCTAAGGAGCCTTATTTATCTCACCGACTCTCATCCTGACATATCATCTGCAGTAGGAGCAGTTTCCAGGTACATGTAGGAGCCACATGAGTTGCACTGGAAATCTACCAAGTGCATACTTTGATATGTCAAAGGTACCACTATCCTTGGTATACACTATGCAACATGGTGTGCATAGGATCTCATCAACTACATTGATTCATATTGGGCTAGAAATAGTATATATCACAAGTCCATCTTAGGATATGTTCTTAGATTGGAATCCTACCCCATTTGTTGGTGCAAAAAAAAGCAATCAACCATTTCTTTGTCATCAAAAGAGGTTGAATATAGAGGTGCAGTCAATGTTACAACTCATGCCATTTGGTTGCAACACTTCCTCACAGATCTTGGTATCATGTTTCATCAACCGACTTCCATATGGTGCGATAATTAGAGAACACTAAATTTTGTAGAGAGATAATGCATCAGAAAATAACCAAACACATCGAGATCCACATGCACTACATTAGAGGATTGGTACATGATGGGATCATCGATCTGCAATACTATCCCTTTTTTGTAACAGACTATAGGAATCTTCACAAAGACCTTCACAGAGAAGAAAGTCCACTTTCTGCGAGACCTCCTTGGGGTGAAGGACGCAACTGCCTAGAAGTTATGTTCCTTTTTCAACATTGTATTTTTTTTTTTTT
>ML781247.1:630628-713765 GCA_009831015.1 Picea engelmannii | reverse complement strand
AGCCATTGTCCTCTCCTAAAAGTTTTGAAATTTTTGTTTAAGGGAGATGAGATCGTTTTCGCAATCTTTTTCTGATTCTCAAGATCGCTTGATGGCGCGAGAGAAGAGCATACTCAAGATTGTTACTTGCAACTTCTAGTCCCAAATGTGAGCTTAGATGTGATTACAATTTGATGTTTGACTTAGATTATAAATCAAAGCAAGCCATCCACGTGGCAAAAAGAAAATAAGAAAAAAAAAAAAATTGATTTTTATCCACCTAAGTGCCTATGTTTGTTTGACTATCCCCTTTATAAGTTGAGGGGTCTAAGTGGTGTAGTATTTAGAGCATGCATAACATCATTCTTGAGAAGGAAACTGACTTTCCCCACATCCAAAACCTTACAATGAAAAATTTAGAGCGGATGCGCAGCCTTTACTATAGACAGAGGCGCATTCGACGCCTATGTGTGGACCGTATAAAAAACCAAAGTGCATGCGCACAGAAAAACGATTGTAATTCTAGCGCATGCATGCGAGACGCGCATCTGTGGGGTGTAATACCCGTGCGCTTGTGATAAGTTACCGAGAAATAAACTCCGGATGGATTTCTCTCGATTCTCCTGTGAATCGACTGGTTAGCAGGTCGGCGGAGGCCGGTTTGTGTCCCTGCAAGTTAATAAAACCAAAAGGAAAGCAAAATAAACCCAAATGAGGGAGGATTTGATACCTAACTCCCCAGTAGAGTCGCCAGTCTATTCGCGTTCAAATGGTCACCAGGTGAGAAAATAGAGAGCGCTTGCATACCCTGTTGGGTCTAGCAGGGCAAAACAACTGTGGAGCATGGGGTTAAAGAAACAAAACAAACTACAAGCTAATATCAACTGAAAACAAATAAAACTGGGAAAAGAAACAAGAAACATCAAACAAAAGACACAGGTGTCACCAATGGTTTCAGGCTGGTGTATTAATGAAACCGGAGCACGCTGAAGGAAGAGACCAAAGGTTCCTTCTTCCCCCAACAAAAGGCTCTTTGGGGCCCTCACACAGTTTTCTTTCCTTACAAATGAGAAGAACTGAGCATAGCAGTGAAAGAACTCTCGGTGATGCAGCTAATGGGTTGATGTTAAAGGATGAGCCCTTAAACCATCTGAACAGCATAACAATGCTTAGAATTCCTTGCCAAAATAGTGTATCCTCACGGCTTTTTATAGCATCTCCTCGGGCGGTCACGTAACCTTCTCAAAGTGTGAATAGGGACCCTTTTAGGGTTTCTTTAGGTCATTAACTCGCCGACTTTGCGGATCCGACTCTGATTTGAGGGTCAAATCAAATTGGGAGCCGGTCCGTAGGCGGTTGGGAGGTCGACCTATTCAATTAATGCGTCGTTTTAGCAGATGTGCGGGTTTTTGTGTTGACAGTCGCGCGTCGAGCGCGCATGCGCGAATAACACGTTTTTGTCCTGCGCATGCGTGCGCGCACCACACTGCTGCAAAGTGCCCTTCAATTTTTGGTTACTTTGTATAGTTTTTGGCCCTTCTGGAGTGCTGTGAAATTAATTCAGTGCCATGAATGACTTCATTGCTGTTTTGATGATGCAGAGTTCTTGTCGCCATGTGCAGACGAAATTTCAGTGATAACACCACCTCCTCTTCGGTCATTACTCATTTGTACTTAAATTAGACTAGTGGAGTCAAGTCTCGCATGGAAACCTTGAAATCATCACCAAGTGTTACATGTTCACCTTGGAATCATCACCAAGAGGGCACACTTCACATGCATGAGGCTAGGAGAGTGCTACAAATTTCAATTCATGATATTTTCTCCAGTCCACTTGTGTGAACTAGTTAATCGATGACTCTATGGCCAGTTAACTAGGACTAGGTGGAAGTTCACTCAGGTTTCTATCAGTGTATGTCCACATCTCTTTAGAAGACTACTATGGTGCATTAGTTTGTCCATGTAGATTATAGCACATACAATGTTTCCATTCATTCAATGTGGAATACAACTATTTCATTCTCTCTTCATCTTTCTATCAATACTTTGCAAGTTTTGTTGTTCCTTGTTGCATGCTAGATTCTACAACAATTTCACACGAACCTTTTTAAGAACATGGTTTCTACTTCTCACACTAAAATTAATGACATGGAGCTTATTTTTGTTCAACCTAAGCAAATTGTGCTTATAATCTAAATATACAATCATGACTTTAGACTCCATGAAATTGCATGAAATTCAATCAAGAGAATAAGGTAAGGATTGTTGCATTTGGTTTTAAAATTACACTTTATGAAGCATTTTTGGTTTTTCTCAATTTTATTCCAAGTCTCACGAGATATGATGCAAGCCTAAACTTCATATTCGTAAAGAATAGTAGGGATAACTAATTTTTGAAAAGAATTTTGCATTATCTCAATCCTGGAGATCAACATATCTTATTTGTTTTCAAGATCATAATAAATTTTCCAACCACCAATGATACTTTTCTAACACTGTAATTATGGTTCAAATAACAATTTAAATAAATTTTTAAGTACATGTGCAACTCTTCAAAGTTGTTATCACCATACAACACTAATATTTGACTTTATCAATATTAAAAATTGTTATAAAACTTTGAATTGCTTGTAAAGATCATCTATAGTTTTTGGAAGGAGAATGTATCATCAACATGAATATATCATTTTAAAGTTAAAAGACTCTTATAATTTTTCCCTCTTACAGATTTCATCACCCATTTTATGTGGTATCTAAATAATTAGTAAATTTGTAATCGAATTTAAATATTTTTTAAATAATAAAAAAAAACTTTAAATTAAGAAATAATGAGTTGGTATTGTGTTATGAGGCAACTGAATAATTTAAATAAAATTTCAGATTTTCTTTTTTTCAATGACAATATGATGTGTATTTACATGTGACCTTGTTCGCCACATGTTATTGTGATATAATTGTTGAATTTTTAGATGAGATGAGATGATATAATATTGTATATGAGATTTTGTTATTGATTCTATTGTATATGATGAATATGAGATTCATTCATTATTACAATGATGAGTGTTCCATTTATATAGAACATATGGTGACCATCCACGAAAGGAATCATCCCTTGGATAATAAATAACTACATATTTTTTATATATATTTATACTTTGTATTATAAATATCATGTCATATATATTATATATATATGTGTGAAGCAAGGATTAAAAACATCAATATAAATATGAAGAAAGTATAAAAAAACATCACCTGTTACATTTACTTCCTGATTTTTCTCGTGATGTCCATCTCTTTGTTTCTTTGGAGCTCTGCAGTCTTTTTTCAAATGTCCTTTCTTTCCAAAATTCTAACACTCTATTTTTCCTAGTCTGGATTTGGATCCATCCTTCCTCGAATTCTCACGGTTCCCTGAGCCCTTTCCTATATCCTTTTGTCTTCCCTTGTTCTCCATGTTTAACGCATTACATGATGTCTCACCTGTGATTTTTTGTCGCATTTCCTCGCTAAGGATAACACCAACAACATCATTAAATTTTAGAGTGTTTAAATGAGAGACAGATTTACTTACAACCATGACCAAGTTGTTCCAACTTTTTGGCAATGAGCACGAGATCAGAAGAGCCCTGACCTCATCATCAAAGCCTGATTTTACATAACTTAGCTGATTAGTAACCGTATTAAATTAATTCAAATGATCTACAACATACCCACCTTATAACATCTTCATATTAAATAATCGCTTCATTAGAAATACCTTATTGGACACCGACGGTTTTTCATACCGTTTAGCCAATGCATCCATCAAATCCTTTGTTGTCTTTTCTTTTGAAATATCGAAAGCCACCAATGCTGCAAGGCTCAGTTGTATTGGTCCTAGTGCCTTTCTATCAAGAACCTCCCATTCTTCATCCTTCATGGTCGTCGGCTTCTTTGCTATTATGCCCAATGGTAGGAATATATCCTTCTGATATAAATAATCTTCCATATGCATCTTCCATAACTGGTATTTTTGGCCATTAAATTTCTCGACCCTAAACTTTCCATCTTCTGCCATTCCTCCCATTTGAACTAGGAACCCTCTTTTCATGTGAGTTACCTTTCTCTCTAATACCATTTGTTATAAAAACAAGATCATAGATCAATAAAATTAAAAAAATGTGGAAATAAAACACATAAGATACAAAATACAATAGAGACATAGATATACATGGTTCAGCCAGTGTGGGCTACATCCACCAGAGAAATTTTCAGGTCCTTCCTTATTATTATCCAACAAAATGAAGGGATACAACCTACAACACACCCATTGTAACTTCCTCTTCTTTCTCTCACAGTATCCTCTCTCAGAATATAATATTTTTCATAATACACAATCGCAATACAATTTCCTCATAAGAGAGGGTTTCCTTCTAGGGAAAAAAAACCCTAAAATAACTTCTACCGTCAGATTTGTGACCTTATAATGAATGGTCCATATTGACTATGAAATTACAATATTTTACAAGGCAATTTTTCCAAAAATTTCTCTTTGGGGGTGCTACCCTTGAATCCCCCATCGGGGGGGGGGGCTACAAAACTTGTCGCTTCCCCTCATGGACCCCTTTGGCGAGAGTTGTGGGGGGGAAATCCCCCCCACACCCCCTCATTAGGGAATGGGGTCCAAGAACGGTTGAAACAAACCTCTAAATCAAGAAGATAATCAGGCTCCACAACCAACATAAACCATCTTTCATGACTCTATGCTTTGCATAGCCATTTGTACCCACTGTACATGCATTAGCATGAACTGTAGATGGGATTAATTACCTAGCATCCACAATTGGTATGCATATTTGTCAGTTGGAATTTCTTTTATAAATCAGAGTTCCATTGGAATTCCTCTATATTTCTCACTGAGTCTAGATGTCTTCATCTGGAAGCTTCCTTAAGAAATCAAATGCACACGTTGGAGAACTATATCTTCCTGCTTCCTCCTATCTGCAAACAATCTCTAGCATTGATCTGGTCTATTTATAACCATAACATATGCATATAACAACATTTTTTAGCTATTTCACATAACATATGCAACTCTGGAAACATATACACACTTTTTCCCTTTAAGGTCATCAATAATATTCCTTCTAACTTCCTATGAATTTTTACTGCTTAATTCACATTTCTAGTTGCTTACATGGACTCCTTTGTCAAAGACTTTTACCACGAATTTTATCTTGCTTAATTATAAGCCTTGAACGGAAAATTATTGATGGCAAGGGAAAGGAAAAGAATATCCATTAGCTCGGGCAGCATAGCTTTGACACTTAGCTATCATCTAATCTTCCCTTCAGATTAAATCTTGATCATTCATCTATTATAGTTGGCCATCAAAATTCTCCACAAATCCTTGATGCTCAACGACCATATGATCTGAACTACGATTCAATCTCATCCATCTAAACAATTCACCCATTCTTAGAATATTTCTTAAGTTTGTAATGACTTAATAACCCATTCTCCATTCTTGTTACTTTTCCACGACCTACGAAATGCAACATTGTGTTCATATGTATCCATTATAAACCTATACTTAGTCATTTTCTTTGAGATCTTACCGTGGGTCCATGAAATAGGTAGGTGCCCTTCCATGAAACTATGCATCACCTACCATCTTCTATATCGACCAACATGTACCTTCCATCGTGGCAGTACACGTCATTTGTTTTCCATCTCAGTTGATATGTGGCCTCCACATCATGCTGACATCACCATATGGAAAAATGCCCAAAATTTTCCAATTTTACTCAAATTCCAATCTTCAAAAACACCCAAATTCCTTATATCTTCCTCGGACTGACATGGAAAAATTGGTACTTAGCTTCGTTGTGGCGTAATTGACCCTGTATATAGCCCATTACATCCATGAATGATTGATTAACCATTATGGGTGTGAATTTCTTTCAATTTCGTTCATGAATTGGAGAATTTACACCAATTTTGTCATGGTTTCTTGCAAATATACAATTTGACCTATTACATTCTTGGAAATTGTTGGATCATGTTGTCATTGATGCCAAAGGTTTAATTAATTGATGTCAAAGGATTGATGTCAAGTGATGGATTGATTTCAAAGTGATTTATTGATGTCAAGGGATTGATTGTTTGATTGATGCCAAAGTATGATTGATTGATTGTTGTCAAAGGATGGATGTCAAGGAATTGATTGATGCCAAAGGATGATTGAATGATGTCAAAGGTCAAAGGTTTGATGTAAAATTATTGATGTTGATTGATGTCAAATATGATGTTTGATGTAAGGATGAATCATTATTGTCTTATCATGGTTGATAAGGTGCACAAATAGATGAACTCCAAAGTGGTCCCCTTATGGTGAAAGCCCTCATGAGAAGAAACTTTGTGGTTGATTTATCCTTGAAGTATGGTTGGAGAACCCATGCTTGAATATGGAATAATGACATGAATATCAGTGAAGTTGTTGGTGAAAATATCCTAGATTGATAGCGCTTGTCATGCCATTTCCTGTGGTATGTGGAATGTCACATAACTCCTCATGGTTTGAGAGTTATGGCCCTATGAAGATGAAGGACCCTCATATGTTGGCTTGAAGCCCCAAGAGGTGAAAGAAGTCAAAGTGCTTGAAAAGAAGAAATTATTATTTAAATGGTGACAAGTCAAGGAGGAGTATTTAAATGATAAATAAATGGATAACTTTCTAATTATGGAAAGTGGTTAACCCTAAAAATGAGGAAAATGGGTTAAGTGACCTAGAAATGGGTTAAGTGACCTAGAAGTGGGTTAAGTGACCTAGAAGATGCTTCTAAGGAAGCTACTTGGAGAGTATAAATAAGAGGCAAGGGTCTCTTGTGCAAAATCATCTTGTGTATATATCTTATGTATCTCTTGAGAATGTATTGAAGATCTATTCTGAGAGAGAGTGTGTATGGAAGATCTCATGGACACATCAAAGTTTTGGCAAGTCTGAGATCATGACGGAAAAAGTGTCGGAAGTTCAGAAACTCTAGTTTCTGAGGTATAGGTGGGATGCAATGAGCCAGGGCGCGTACATATGTAGGTTGAATGAGGACAAGGCATGTACAATGGATGAAGTCATGAAGACTTGTGTGTGAGCTGGTGTCATGCTCTGAAAGACTAGACCAAGTTCCATATCTGCATTCTGTGGGATCAGATCTGCCATAGAAATTCTGAAATGGTTACATTGTTGTCTTGATGGATACTCTCACTTGTTGTGTAGTGAATTCTTAAGGAATTCTTGGTATGGATGTTGTGATGTGGTTTTTGTTGGTTGATGGGGTGAGCAACACTCTTATGATTCAGTACTAATATGATTGCTATAGTATACTAGTTGCTTATACATGATGAGTAGCATTCATATTGTATGGTTAAGAAGCATGAGTAAGTTGTTGGAGAGCTTGGATGTGTTGTGACTGGTTATGGGTCAAATTAGACAGTGAGAGACATAAGAGAATGTGATTGAAGGTTGCAGAGGATCTGAGTGTGTGATGAAAAGAAAACCCTAATTGATCAGAAGTGATACCCAGGTTGTAGTACAGACTGCCCGTGTACATACGCGAGCTGTACTATTGGTAAGGCATGTACATACGTGTCCTGCACTATTGACAGGTTGTGTACCTATTGACAGATTGATATTTGTTGAGGATTGTTGCCTCATCTTAGTTGGTGCTAAGGGTGTAAGATGAGTCTTGCATTATAGATTTGTTGCTCTTATAGAGTTGTACTCTATTAAGTTGTTGCTGATAAACCCAAGGATTGTAATCCGTAATAAAAAGAAAATTGTACATACATCTTGTGTTCTTTGTGTTCCTTGTGGTGATTATTTATTGATGATATGTTGCTGATATATGTTGCTGATGTATGTTCACATTTAACTGGTTATAAATGATAGCAATAAGAAATGAGTAAATGGTGATTTATAACTAATGAGTTTTTTGAAAGGGAAGTTTGGGGAAAAAGATCCCTACACTGTTCACCCCCCCCCTTCTCAGTGTAGTTAGTGTGTCCAACAAAAAAACCCAATCAACCTTTGCAATAACCAATTTCTTACATGCATGGTCGGTCAACATTCCTGGGCATGAATTTTCTTAATTCCCTTCTAAAATTGAGAATTCTTACCAATTATGTTGTGACTACCTCTGTACATTTGAAATTTGGCCATCCACATGCCTTAATTTTCTTAAACTACAATTAACATTTGGAAATTTTTAAGTCCTTAGTTCATTTTCTTACATTACTCATGAATTTTCCCAATATTTCTTTCCAATTTCACTACAGTAATTTCGTCAAACATATCAGAGACATCCTCTAAAAGTTAAATTTTTTCAATTTCTAAGATTCGACCAATTACAAACCCGAATAAAGATTTAATTTGGGGATTTTTAATCCTTGGAATGAATTTTATTCGATTTATTATGGAATTTCCCCATGAATTCTTTCCCAATTTAATAGGAATACTTTTGTCAAACAGATCAGAGACATTCTATCAAATTTAATTTTTCACAACTTATAACTCCAACGTTCTACTAGCTAGCCCATGCAGGCTCAATATTGAACCTTGAGCTTTGATACCACAATGTAATGTCCCCAGCCCCAAGATGGGCCATGCCACACAAAATTTTGTCTTCTATCATAGCTGAATTTACGATTTCTTGGAATTCTGCTCATTATGGCTCTGGAATCACAATGTATTATTTCTCATTATTAGCAAACTCATAAATTAGTTCTGATACAATCATTACCTAAAATTCCATGTATATGCTACAATATGCAGTTCTAACAACAACCACTCATGCATAAATATGTACAGTTACAACAAACATATTAAATATATTACACACAATAAACAACATGTAATTACACATAAGAACACTTATATTTTATGTAAATCACCAACTACGTGCAAATCTCAGACATTCCACCTAGCCATAGACTTTGTTGATCATAAACTCTCAACAGCAAGTCACTCCCGAGTTGAGGCTAGAAACTCCACCAGGAAAGTTTTCCTAAGTCATACTAAGGTCTATCCAACACAATAAATATTAGGCTAGGGTTCCAACCGCTGCACCTAGCCTACAACCTCTCATTTCCCACATGCTTGTCCCACCCTAGGAAGTGTACCCCTTCTCTTCTCAATAGTTTTTCGACTGTCCCACTTCCCTTTTAGGGCTTCAATAACAGGCCAAACAAAAATTCTCATAGCCTTATATCTATTTCCCAACAAACCCACAACCAATTCTCTGTATTTCTCCCACCCAGAGAGACTACTCACGGGCCTGACAACTCGCTTCTTCAATGCACACGAGCCTGAAAACCCGTTTCTTCAGATCAAATGATCTCATTTTTCTTGTTACCAACAACTCCCATATCTTCCTAAGTATAGGTACAACTACCGTTGGTAGCATATATATGGTAGGAAATCAATGAGAGAATAATGAGAATTCCCTCAAAATACACTAAGCCCCTCCAATAAATCTACATGTCATGATGGAAATTGCATGAGCCCCACTTGGGTATATGTTTCCCGTCATAAAAACTTAGGATAAGATATCACGTGATTTAGAATTTAGGAAATATTAATATAACATTTCCTTGACTCAAGCCCCCTTGGCTTAGCTTCTCATCCTAGACCCTTAGCTCCCTTTCCGTCTAGTGGAGTTCTAGTCCCCCATACTCTTTCGTTTGGTTGGTCTATATTAGTGATGTATTTTATTAATAATATGAGTGATACATATTACAATGATAGGCTCGTTTTTCTATTATCATATAGGCCCTCTGACCTACTAATCTCACAAGCACCTTGGCTTATAATATCTTTGCTCACCAGCCCATAAAACATATGTAAATTCAAAATTGGGTTCAACCTGGGGGTACAACATTTTTCATTTTACTTCTCGAATATAACAGTGAATGATTTGTGTTTTGTACTCCATTGCAATTTTGTTTGAATTCCCTGCTTTGTATCCTATACTCCATTGAAAAACTAGATCCAAATAGAGATAACAATGGGGTTTGGAGACTTTTAAGCATGCAGTTTTAGGGGACCAATATGGAGTTATCTTGGAATTATTTCAAAAAAATATTACACCGTCACAAAGATTTTTCCCAAGAAAACAACTCGGCTCTACAATTATTATCAAATAATTTTTGTGATTTTGAAAATTCCATGGATCTGTTGGCTCAAAGGATGGATATTGATTTCAAAGAATTTGAGGTGGCTTTGGCCACACTATCTAGAAGGATAGATTCTCTTGAGAGTGATATACAACAACTAAAGGCACAGATTTTCCCTCAACATTCCACCTCAACCTGAGTTAATCCAGGTAGGCCTTCCTCTAAAGGCGATGACATCGAATGTAGCAATGGCAATGGAGATTACATGACTACTCCTATGGACACAAAAGAAGGGTTTAAGCTCTCTGTGAAGGCCCCAGAACTTCCACATATTTCTTCCTCCATCTAATTTATGTATTTCAAATTTTTATGTTGCCTTGGGCAATTCTACAAAGGTGTAATTGGTTTTGATGATCAGAAACTCTGTCTACGAAGGAATTTTATTTTTTCTATATATATCTTATCTATAGAAATGCATACATACCATATGCATCTTTTTGTAAGAATTGTGTGCTTACTGGTTTCTTCGGCCCAACACTTTTAATATAAATCAATTTCAGTCTCTTTTAAAAAAAATTGCATCACTTGAGTTGAAAATTCATGGTTTTTCCAAGAATAGTTGTTATTAAGTGTTCATCCATATTTATCCAATATAGCCCAAAAATTGAGATGCATAATAATTGATTTGGAAAAAATTATTAAGAAAACATAGTATATGTTCATGGAAAATGTTTATCTTTAGGTGAAAAATATAAGTGTATGTATAACTATAATCATAAATTAGGCTATAAGTTTTTTTTTAATGAAAATATGAAAAACATTAGGCTAAATTTATTCAAAAAATAAAATAAAATTTATCCAAATTGGTGAAATTTTTCTTCAAAAAAAACATGGGTGTTGTTCTCGGTGTACTATAATAAAGTCATAGTTGACAGGATTATGTAAGGCTAGTGTTAGGTGCACCTAGTGGGCTTCTGATATACCCAAAGGTATGTGGAAGACAAATCTATATACAAGTGTTGTCTAATGTGGTATTTCTTGAAGGTGTCCCAACAAAGGTTACAAGGGTGTCCAACCATGTGAAAACTCTTGTATTTTCTATGTATATTCTTCCCCAACCATAATTGTACAAGCTAAACAACATATCTATGTGTTATTTAAAGATGCTAGAACATGTCTCAAGCCTTTTTTTTGTTGCTAAAAATGGAGTGCATGTTGGCTAGTAAAGTGCTCTGATACAATTTGTGGCATTCCTTGTAATACCCCAAGGACAAGCCCCAATTGTTTTATCAATTGTAAACATGTTTTGTAGGCTGGTGAGCTGAGAAATTATAAGATGGTAATCTTATGTGTTATTAGGCCGGAGAGCCTAGGTGTTAAAGGCTAGGAGCATGTTTTTGTACATGTAACTATTCATATCAGTAATATAAAAAACATTGCTACATGTAGACCGACCACGAAGAAAGAGTGATGGGGGACTAAGCTTCCACTAGGTTGGGTAAGGGAGAGGGGGTTGAGAGATTGGAAAGAGGGGCTAAGATTAAGGGCTTAAGTCCAAGAGAATAATAATTTATTATTATTCCAAAAACTGATTAGAAGGATGTGTTTTTATCCTAAGTTCTTTTGGGAGGACGGGTGACTTCCAAATGGAAAGGAACATGTTCCATGGGTGACATGTGTTAGCTCAAGCACATGCAATTTAAGCTGGAAAGTCATCTTGTTTTGGGGTTTGCTTCCCATTCTTCCATCTTCGCCTAACCTGTTTAACCTCTGTCGTCGACCTCTGCATCTTTCACACACCTCTGAAACCAATAACCTGTGAAGTTGATCTGTGTTTTCCTGTGAAGCCAACTTATCTGTGTTGCCAAAATCGTGTTGTGCCTTACCAAATTTTTGGTTCTTTCCATTCCCTGAGTTATATTGAGCTTTGTTGTTTTCCTCACCTTGTTGGAAACTGAGTGGAAGCTGATTGAAGAAGCGATTTGTTAGGCCTGTGATTGAAGAAGCGGTTTTTCAAGCCCGCGGTTGAAGAGGCAAGTTGTCAGGCCTGTGAGCATCTCTCTCCAAGTGAGAGAGTTTGTTGGGAAGTGATTTTCTCCTAGAGAGAGTTCAGCACTAGCTACAGAGCTCTAAGAATTCTTGATCTGTCCTGTTGCCAAGACCATGAAAAGGGAAAATGGAGCAGTCGATGTCCTGTGGAACAGTGAAGGTGCATATTTCAGGGGTGGAACAAGCATGTGGGGAATGAGAGCCCATGAGTAGTGGGCGTAAGAAGGATCGTGGAGAGAATCCTTCCAGTTGCACTGTGTAGTTTCCTATAACCTCATCCTAGTCTAGGATTCCCTTGCCTTGGTGGAGCTTAGTCCCAGCTTGGGGGTGACCCACTACTAAGCGTGATGAACAGCGTGGTCTAAGGCTAAGAGGTTCGTGGAAGGTTTGCACGCAGTTGGTGTACTTCAATTGAAATATGAGTATCTATTCCTATGATCATTTACATGTTGTGTTTATGTACATCTGTAATAATTGATGAATATTGCCTATATATGATGTTATACTATGGGTTTCTTATGTGAAGTACTGCATGTATGATTTTACTGTTATTTCTTCATTAATCTATGTATGAATAGAATACATTGTCTATTTAGGTTTGTATTTATATGCATATGAAAATTTTCATTTCTATGAGTAGCATGCACCAATCTGTTGGTGGTTGGGGACATTACAAATTCGTATCAGAGCTAAGTGAAGTTCCATAGTAGTGGCATTGCCCAAACTATTGGTGGTTGGGGATGTTACAAATAGGTATCAAAGCCATGGTTTCGACACTAATCCTAGATGGGCCATGTTAGTGGTTAACGAGAAAAATATTTTAGAGTGAATTGTTGTCAAAAGGGACAAAATTCGAGGTTCAGAGAGTCCCTAGGTGCAAGGAGTGCATCGATAATAGTCCTTGACTCAAAAATATCAGGAGAAATAGCTTGATTTTTCTCGTGAAGGGACGCGAAGATATTTTGCAAGGAGTGCACAGATCCGGAAGTCGACTATGTGTCAAAGAAACCCTCTAAGGAGAAATGGGTTTGAGAAATGAAGCTCGGGAAGAGGAGTGACAACAGTCATTAGATCTGTTTTTGGAAGGAGTCTAGACCGTTAGATCTGTTTCCAGGAAAGAAAAGGAGGGCTTTGACGAGGAAACAGATCCCAAGCCATCAGATATGAGCACAAAGGATTGACAGTTGTCTGATCCAAGTTGACAGGTGGCACAATATCCACAACTCTGGTGCGAGAGCACTTCATAAGTTCTGTTATCAAGGAGAAAGAGAAGGGCTAGAGTGGATAATGGCTGTCAGATCAAGGGGGAGACACATGTCAAGATATCGTGTACTTTAGGTGGAAGTACTTCAGGCGGAGGCAAGTGTTGTGAGTTTGAAACTCTCGAAGCCTGAAGTGTTGAAGTCACTCATAGCCATTGATCATGAAGGAGGACACACGTCGGTAGATTGTGAACTCAGGGGAAAAGTGCTTCGGGAAAAAGAAAGCATAGAGGAGTTGAAACTCCCGAAGTCCGAAGCTCTGAAGCCTAAAGAATCGAAGTGGTGAGTCATGATGATGTCACCTAGAGGTGACATGGAACTATCCTATACCTGCCACGTGCCCCCATATGGAATGTTGACAGTTGTACTATGTGGGCCCTGAGGTTGAATAACATCGTTAAAGGTCGTCAGACCCACACTAGCATTGATCACGATACATCAAGATCAACGGCCAGGAGGAATTGCGGGGACCCAAATTGCACAGGAATTAATTTCTCAAGGCGGTCCCACAATCCAAACCATGGTTTTACCGAGGGGGGGTTACATTTCAACGTCAGAAGAATTGCGGGACAAAAGTAGGGTCACTCCAAACCATAGAAGCATGCCCCTGCAATTTGAAAAGTGTTAAGTGATGTGATTGTTCGGTATCTTAGCTGAAGCAAGAAAGTCGTGGGTCCCAATGGAAGCGTGCCGCCGGTTGTGAAGTCTGGAGACTTGACACTCTAGAAGGATGGTTCATAGGGCATGAAAGGAAGAACCATCTGAAGTTTCATAATGCCAAGGTGACAAGAGGTAATGATGTCACCAAAGGTGACATGGGAGTGTTTGGAGATTAACGGTTCGGGGTGTGTGGATGTGAAATCCTCTAAATTCCCGAAGATCTGAATATCCGAAGTCCTGAAGATCTGAAGTCCTGGAGCTCAGATGCATGAAGTTCCATAGTGGGTGTCAACCATTGGATGCAGGGTAGTTGTGGACTGTTGACCCACCCTACTTCGTGAGTTCGTTAATCCATAACTCCGAGAGATTGTTGTGATGTGCTTTGAAAACTTCTGAAGCCGGAGGTCTGAAGTTTCAAGTAAGCACCTATTAATCTAGTGCTTGGCCACAGCCCATGTTCGCATGGGTTGGGGACTAAGAAAAAGGGGGCTAGTGCCTGAAAATTATTACAGAACAAAGCATAGCTCAGAAAGAAAATGGAATCTGAAAGTTTTGTTTGAATCATATTGGTTTATGGATACTGTCGAATTTGTTAAGGACTAATGGCCTAACAAATTTCATTTGACTACACATTGTGTCTACAAAGTTAACGATTATCAGAACCAAACCGAATTGTCACAAAGTGCAGAAAATGGAGGAGGCACGAAACGATTTTAGTTTAGAGAATGAAGCTAAAGGAATGGTTGTCCATTTGGGGGTTGAAGGATCAAACTACAATGGGAATGGAGAAGAGATATATAAGGAGGGAAACATGTTGAAAATTATTGAAAGATTGCATAAAGATGTCCAGATTCACCGAGAAGTTAACATGAATCTCATGAAATCCAGGGATCAACAAGGAGAACTCAACAAAAAGTTGATATAGAGTCTGGAAATGATAGAGAAGAAATTGGATAAGGGGAGTGACTCCAATAAATCAGGAAGTCATGAGTTTCCTGATGAGAAGAGGAAATCAAGGATTGTTGGCGGACACCATAATCACTCCTAAGAGCACTCGAGGAGGAGGGAACACAATAGCTCAATCCCATATCCTATAAAAAAGCATAGGAGATCTGGAGTGGATGAACTGAAGGTTGAAATGAACAATATTAAACCTCCTACATTTGATGGAGAGAACAAGAAGGAGGAAGATGTCAAGACATGACTTCTTAGCATGAGGAAATATTTCCATCTATAGAATTATTCCTTTCATGCAGAAGGAAGAATTGAAATGTACTGAAACAAAATGCATCCATGTGGTGGGATCAACTTGTGCAGGTGCAACACATTAAGGAGAAAAATGTTACTTGGAAGGAATTCAAGAAACACTTTGAAAATAAATACTTGACTAAGAGATACTATGACAAAAAGATGAAAGAGTTCTTTGAACTCAAGATGGGTAGTATGTCCATTCATGAATATGAGCGAAGGTTTTTGGAATTGTTGAAGTATGTCCCTTTCATCAAAGGTGAGAATGTCAAAATTCAAAGGTATATGAGTGGACTGCCACCTTCCATGGATGACAAGATCCAGTATGATGATCCTAAAACTATAGAAGACACTATAAGGAGAGAAAAATTCTTATATGAACAACAAAGAGAAAATCCCACTTTCCGGAAGGCTTGGGATGACAAGAAGAAGTTCAAGAAAGAGTAGAGGAAGAAGGGAAACACACCTCCGATTTTGAGAAAGAGACCTCAAGAAAAACCATCTTTTAGAGAGTAGAGAATGGATGAAGTAGGGGGACAAATTCCAAGGTAGACACCCATTCAATGTTGGGGCTGTCAGGGAAACCACAAGTACAGAGATTGTCCCCACAAAAATAGAAAACTGAGAGTTTTCCACAATGTTCAACAAGAAAAAACAGTGGAGGACATGGAAAATAGGATACCAAGGATCTATGCAGCCCTGGACAACAAGCAAGTTGAATTTCAATCACACATGATTGAAGTTGAAGGTATGGTCAATAACCATACGTTTACTATTTTAATTGATTCAGGGGTTAGTCATAGTTATATAGATCCTAGAATGGTGAAAAGTTTGAATTTTCCAAGAAGCAAGCATGGAAAATATTGGTTAGTGCAGTTGGCTACAGGAGACAAGAGAAATATTGTTGAGTTGGTTAAGACTTGTCCAATGGACATGAATGGATTGAGCACAAGGGTTGAATTGAACATCTTACCTTTAGGTTCCTATGACTGTCTTATTGGGATGGATTGGTTGGAATGGCACCATGCTATCTTAGGTTGTCATAACAAGGCATTCACTTTCTTGGATGAGGAAGGAAACCCAGAGAAAGTGTAGGGAATCCCAAGGGAAGTTACTGTTAGAGAAATCTCAACAATGCAGCTGAAGAAGTGTTACACGAAGGGCTACCAAATATTTGCAGCCCATATGCAAGAAGCACCTAAGGATAAGGGGTCAAATCTTGAATACCATTTAGTATTAAAGGATTTTGAAGATGTATTCCAGGAAGTACCCGGACTACCACCGAAGAGAGATATTGGTTTCTCTATAAAGATGATGCCTAGAGCAGCTCCAATGTCAAAAACTCCTTACAGAATGAGTACACCAGAGATGAAAGAACTCCAATTGCAGCTTGAAGAACTTCTGAAGAAGGGGTATATACACCCAAGTGTGTCACCTTGGGGTGCCCCTCTCATGTTTGTGAAGAATAAATACAGGACAATAATGTTATGCATCGATTTCAAACAATTGAACAAAGTGACTATTAAGAACAAGTATCATTTGCCAAGGATCGATGATCTCTTTGATCAGTTGAAGGATGCCAAGATATTTTCAAAAATAGATCTTAGGTCAGGGTATCACCAAGTAAGGATAAAATATGAAGACATCAACAAGACCGCCTTCAGAACAAGGTATGGTCATTATGAATTCACTGTGGTGCCATTTGGGTTATAAAATGCACTCGTTGTTTTCACATGCTTAATGAATGGTGTATTCAAGGATTATCTACACAAGTTTGTCATAATCTGTTAGGATGACATCCTGGTGTATTCCAAGTCGGAGGAAGAGAATGTACATCATTTGAATATGGTATTGTAGGTGCTAAGAGAGCACCAAATGTATGCCAAATTGAGAAAGTGCTCATTCTATCAAAATCAAATCCATTATTTGGTACATATCATTTCAAAATATGGGATAGCCATGGATCCTAAGAAGATAGAAACCATCATAGAATAGTCAACGTCAAATAATGTGACAGAAGTCATATCCTTTATGGGTCTGGCTAGCTATTACAGAAGGTTCATTGTAGGGTTCTCAAGGATAGCTCACCCCATCACTTCCTTGCAAAGGAAGGAGAAGAAATTTTAGTGGACAGAAGAATGTGAGAAATGCTTCCATCAATTGAAGCAGTTGTTAACCAGTGCTCCAATTCTGAGAATTTCATATCCGAAGGAAGATTTTGTGGTGTGTACATATGCATGCAAAGAAGGATTGGGGGGATTCCTCAGCCAGAATGGGTTTGTAATATGTTATGAATCCAGAAAGCTGAAGGATCATGAAAATAACTATGCAATGTATGATTTGGAGTTGGCAGCCATTGTACACGCTCTAAATGAATGGAGACATTACCTCATTGGAAAGAGGTTTGAACTGAGGAAATACCATAACGGTCTGAAGTATTTGTTTGATCAGCCAACCTTGAACGCTAGGCAGAGTAGATGGTTGGAATTCCTTTGTGAGTATGACTTTGATATCAAGCATATCAAAGGAAAGGAGAACAAAGTGGTTGATGCACTCAGCAGAAGAGTACATGAACTACATGCTACAACCATTAGCATGTATCAAACTGATATTAGAGGCATAATTTTGGAAGCTGCAAATGCAGATTTGCAATACATGGAATTGGTGACAAAACTACAGCAATCTAAGATGCTACATAAAGTGGAAGATTATAAATTGGAAGTTGATGGAACACTCTTGTACGAAAATAGAATCTATGTACCCAATTTCCAAGAATTGATAATTATGATTTTGAAAGAAATGCATAATGTGCCTTACATTGGCACCCTGGATATCAAAAAATAGTGGCAACAGTCAAGAGCCATTACTTTTGGCGAGGCATGAAGAAGGAAATTGTAGAATACATTGCCAGATGTATGGAGTGTCAGAAGGTTAAGGATGAGCATAGGCACCCAACTGAGTTGCTACAACCATTACCCATTCCTAAGTGGAAGTGGGAAGTGGTGACAATGGATTTCATCACAGGATTACCCAGAACAAATAAGCAACATGATTCCATCATGGTGGTGGTGGACAAGCTTATAAAAGCTGCCCATTTTATTCCATTGAAGAATACTCACAAGGCAGATAATGTTGTTGATATCTATATGAGGGAAGTAGAACGATTGCACGTCATTCCCAAAACAATTGTGTCTGACAGAGACCCAAAATTTACCTCAAATTTCTAAAAGGGGTTATTCAAAGGATTCAGAACGAATCTGAACTTCAGCACTACTTATCATCTTGATTTTGATGGGTAGATAGAGAAGGTGAACCAAGCGATAGAAGATATGATAAGCATGTATGTGATGGAAAAACCATCTAAATGGGAAGACTACCTGCACTTGGTAGAATTTGCCTACAACAATGGGTATCAAGCATCACTGAAGATGAGCCTGTTTGAAGCACTTTATGGTAGAAAGTGCAACACACCAATAAGATGAAATAACCTAGTTGATAGGGCGGTGGTTGGGCTAGATTTTCTCAAGGAAATGGAAGAACAAATGTTGAAGATTAAGAGGAATTTGAAGGCTTCCCAAGACAAGCAGAAAATTTATGTTGATAAGAACAGAACCCACATGGAGTTTAAAGTGGGTGATCATGTTTTCTTGAAAGTGAAAGCCAACAGAATTTCCCTAGAGCTAGGAAACTGTTCCAAGTTGGCAGCCAGATATTGTGGGCCATTTGAAATCCTATAAAGGATTGGACTAGTTGCATATATGCTTTCACTTCCTGCATCCATGATTTTACATAATGTGTTTCATATTTCATTACTTAAGAAATATATACCTGATGCTAATCGTGTGATTGGTTGGAATCTGATTCGGGTGGATAAAGAAGTCGTCTTACAGGTGCATCTGGTGCACATATTGGATCGAAAGAGAAAACAACTCTGGAATTGAGTTGTAGGGATTGTAAAGGTCCAGTGGACCTGGTACAGTACTGAGGATGCAACATGGGAGAATGAGGATGCTATACAGGAAGAATTCCCGTATCTTTTTTAAGATTTTGAAAATCTTGTTGATGCTGTGTAAATAAGTTTGCACTAAGGATAGTACAAAAATAATGGGAGGGGATTGTAATGCCCCAAGGACAAGCCCCAATTGTTTTATGAATTGTAAACAAGTTTTGTAGGCTGGTGAGCCGAGCAATAATAATATGGTAAGATTATGTGTTATTAGGCCAGAGATCCTAGGTGTTAAACGAAAGGAGCCTATTTTTGTACATGTAACTATTCATATGCGTAATATAAAAACATCGTTGCGTGTAGACCAACCATGAAGAAAGAGTGATGGGGGACTAAGATTCCACTAGGTTGGGTAAGGGAGAGGGGGTTGTGAGGTTGGAAAGAGGAGATAAACTTAAGGGATTAATTCCAAGAGAATAATTGATCTAGGTGAATATCGGTGGCCACCCACATTTTCCAACTGGCTCAAAATAGTTTCAATTTTGGTAACTTATTATTTTTAGTAGGTTTTAACTTCTGAGGCCATTTTGGGGCACTAAACGATGTTTTTTGGGAAAAATTTTGAAATATGGAATTTCCTTTGATATTGAGCCTAAAATAAATCTCCTCGATGATACCTTTCCAATGGGCTATCATATGCCTAAAATGGAGATCGTATGCAAAAATTACGACCCCGGGAAGTTGATGTACTAACTTACCCAAACAGGGCCCACATGACTTTTGGCGCTTCATCTCCTAGGGTTAGGTTTTTGGATGTCTAGGGTTTTTGGCATTCCTGTTTATGGTAAAAATGCTTTCAGAGCCTCATTTTAATCATCTTCTTGTGAATGTGAGTAGCCATCACATCTCTTCTCAGAGATAAGCTGCCACCATTCTAGCGAGTCTTTCACTCTGTATTTTTACAGTCTCTGTACATTTTTTTCATTAATAGAAATCGTGTATTATTGTATATATGTGTTTATGGTTGCATCTCTGATATATTTCTATTATATTATTGAATGTCTTTGATATATCTGTGCATTTCTTTATTATATCTTCGTTCTCATTTCGTGCCGAAAATAATTCAGATCAATAATAATTTATTATTATTCCAAAAATTGATTAGAAGGATATGTTTTTATCCTAAGTTCTTTTGGGAGGACAGGTGACTTCCAAATGGAAAGGAACATGCTTCATGGGTGACATGTGTCGGCTCAGGCACATGCAATTTAAGATGGAAAGTTAGCTTGTTGGGGGGTTCGTTTCCCATTCTTCCATCCCCGCCTAACTCATTTGGACTCTGTCGTCGACCTTTGCATCTTTCACGCACCTCTGAAACCAGTAACCCGTGAAGTTGATATGTGTTTTCCTGTGAAGCTAGCTTATTTGTGCTTTCCAAAACCATGTTTTTCCTTACCGAATTTTTGGTTGCTTCCATTCCTTGAGTTATATTGAGATTTTTTGTTGTCCTCACCTTGCTGGAATCTAAGTGGAAGCTAGTTGAAGAAGCAAGTTGCCAGGCCCATGGTTGAAGAAGTGGGTTATCAGGCCTGTGGTTGAAGAGGCAGGTAGTCAGGCATATGAGAAGCTCTCTCCAGGTGAGAGACTTTTTTGGGAAGTTATTTTCTCCTAGAGAGAGTCTAGCACTAGCTAGGAAACTCTGAGAATTCCTGATCTGGCTTGTTGCCGAGACCCTGAAAAGGGGAAATGGAGAAGCCAACGGACTATGGAACAATGAAGGTGCATATTCTCGAGGTGGAACCAGCATGTGGGAATGAGAGTACGTGAGTAGTGGGCGTAAGAAGGCTCCTGGAAAGAATTTTTCTAGTTGCATTGTGCAGTTTCCTGCAACCTCAACCTAGTCTAGGATTCCCTTGCCCTGGGTGGAGCTTAGTCCCAGCTCAGGAGTGACCCAATATTTAGCATGATGAACAACATGGTATAAGGATAGGAGGTTCATGGAAGGTCTACACGTAGTTGGCATACTTCAATTGAAAGATGAGTATCTATTCCTATCATCATTTACATGACGTGTTTATGTACATGTGTTATAATTAATGAATATTGCATGTATATGATGTTATACTATGGGTTTCGCCTGTGAAGTACTACATGTATTCTTTTACTGTTATTTCCGCATTAATCTATGTATGAACAGAATACGTTGTTTGTTTAGGTTTATATTTATATGCATATGACAATTGTCATTTCTATGAGTAGCATGCACCGACCTGTTGGTGGTTGGGGACATTACAAATTGATATCAGAGCTAAGTGAAGTGTCAGAGTAGTGGCGTTGCCCGACCTGTTGGTGGCTGGGGACATTACATTCATTTTTAGTTGAAACATAATATTTAGAGAAAAATAGATGGAATATAGCTACATAAAGAAAATAAATAAATCAAGATTGACATAAGCATGGCTATGAAAGTAAATAATTAGAATCATAATTGGAAAATAATAACAATAAGTGAAACTTTTGATATTAAAAATTGGATATAATGTTCACTTGCCTCTAGGGGAAATCTCCAAGATGAGAAGATATCCAAATACAATAATAATCATTTGAAAACCTATTCTACTAACTATGGGAGTTAGGGTGCAACCCTAAGTTGTGCCTTTACTTTGTATAAACTAATCAATTTACAAAGTCAATAAAAATTGCATTACAATGATTATGAAAGAATTAATACTATAAGATTCTTTTGCACTAATATTTACAGTCATATGAAATATTTCACAGATAATCCCCTCTTTGGATGATGGAAACATGAAAATAACTTTGTAAATTATAATAATACAAAACTATTATTGCAAAAATTGTATAGACATACACAATGTTTTTCAAGAATGAAATGGTAGGGGAATGACAACAATATATTCTTAATTTGAAGAAAAATGTTATAAGATTAAAATATGAAGAGGATGAAATTATATGGAATGGGAATAAAACATTAGGTAACCACACAATAAAATTGGGTTATCAAGATAAGATGGAAGAAGAAGAAGTGGAAGAAAGCAATGGTGGTGGAAGGTAATATGGAAATTGAATTGTCCTTCAAAAGCTAGAATATTTGTTTTGTTGGATTTATCCAATAAAATTCTGACATGGGATAATTTCAAAAAGAGGACACGACATGGTCTAGGTTGGTGCATATTATGCAAATCAAGTAATTAATCAATGGATCATTTATTTGTGTACTTTGATCCTTCACTAAATAAGTGTGGAGGGAAGCTTTGAAAATGATCAATGGAAAAGGGACCTGGGTTAGATGAAACATAGAAGAATGTTTTAAATTGAGGCTCAATGATAAAGCGAACATAGAGCATAGAGATTTATCTTGTACCATAACCTAGGGTCTCTAATGGATACGAAGGAATGAAATGACAGTTTAGGGAAAGGAAGTTTTGGAAATTCATGATAGTCATCAGATTAGGTATGTTTATGGAAAAATAAGGAAGCCCATGACTTGTAAAATGTCTAGAGTAATACATAATCTAGAAATAGATTTTACTAAATCATGGGGTTACTTTTATGGAGAATGTCAATGCTCATCTAGGATGTGTATTATAGGTGTCATTTTACTATGGAATAAAATTTCATTACTTTTAAAGTAGGATTTAATCAAGGTATATACAACAAAGAACAATTGGATGGTTGTGGATGTTGTTGAAATTAGTTGTCATCAGAGGAGTAAGCAATTTTCAAGTAATGGGTGATTCCAAAATCATAATATATTGGGTGAATGGAAAGAATAAGATTGAATTTAATGCTTCAACCAATCATGGAAAAAATAATAGAGGCAAAGAAATGTTGATGTTACAGTAGCTATAAGATGTATTAACCTCTATATGTAACTTTTGATGAGACTAGAATATTCTGGGAACCAAGAGGAACCTTAAATAGTTGGGTAGTAACCCTAGAAGACAAGTCAGCTCAAGAGAATAATTTGTATTAAATTATTATCCTCCAAAATAAAAATTCAACCCGGTTAGGTCACTTGGAGGACTATAAATAGAGGGCACTTGAGCTCATTTTCATTCACTCACTCTCACAACTAAATAAGGACTAGTGGTGCACATGATTGGAGGAGAGTTGCAGTTGTTGCAATATTGACTTGGTATTTGGTTATGGTTTGGACTTTCTGCTTGGTATGCTCGATTTGGAGAGAGGTACGCTACCTTGGTTGACTATTGGTTCTAGTGATTGCTTCCAAAATTATTCTATCTGTCAAGGTTAAGGTGCTCGAGGGTGGCCTTTATGCCTATGGTTGAGTGACAATATAGTGATATTATCTATGGTGAAATGAGCACACCTATTATTTTAACAGTTTATGGGCCCACACTATCTTCGGACAGTCTAACCACTAGAAGGTAGATTGGGAGAATTTTCTTAGTTGCAGTTGCAGTTGCAATCAAAGTTTTGTTGCAACAACGAAACCCCAACCCTCTTGTTGAGGCACCTTAAGTGAACTCTTGACCTAATTCCTATATAGCCTAGTGTGCCCTAGCCAAGCACACCTCCTGGTACTCTCAGCAAGCCAAGAAATCAAGCTTGAGGTTTTGGTCAAACTCAAAGGTTGACCAAGTCAAAGCAACCATGACTTACTCTATGAAGTCAAAAAACTAGTTAGAAGGGGATTTAAACTTCAGAGCATGGAAAACAAGAATTAACCTCATCCTTGCCAAGAATAAATTTCTAGATATCGTTAAACGAAATATCATGGAACCACAGTTTGAAGTAGGAAAAGAGAAGGAACCTCATAACATTGCAGCACTAGAGAAATTCAAGGATAATGACATTAACACTATGAGTATCATAGTGGACTCTATAAAGGATCACTTGATACCCTACATTTCCCATCTTGACTCATCCAAGAAGATGCATGATGCCCTAACAAACCTTTTCTCAGTCATAAATATTGGACAAGTGTTGAGTCTGAAGAATGAACTCTGTGACACAAAGATGACAAAGGATGACACCATAGCTTTATAATTTGTGAATATTTCTTAGTTGAGAGATCAAATACAAGCTATTGGCGAAGCCATCCAAAAAAAGGAAGTTGCGAACATAGCACTCAATGGTCTCTCCAAATCATGGGATACATATTTTGAAAGTATGAATACAAGGAAGGAGTTTCGAATGTTAGAAGAACTTTGGATATGTTGTGCACAAGAAGAGACAAGGTTAAACTCAAAGGGAAAACCTTAGAAGGAAGAAGATGCCCAAGACTTTGCAACAAAGTTTAAAAGACATGGAGGTAATAAAATATCTGATTCAAGAAAGAAGTTCAAAAGATATATGTCAGAATTAAAATGCTTTGAATGCCATGATTATGGCCACTACAAAAGGAATTTCCCTAAACTAGCAAGGGAGAGGAAAGAGAGACATCACACATTAGTTGCCAATGATGAAGAATCCTTAAAGAAGAGAAAGCATGATAAGGAATATTTCTTCTATTACTCATCCCTTATTGGAACCATTGAAGATGACAGGTGGTTGATTGATAATAGAGCTTTAAGGCATATGATAGGTGACCGCAATAATTTCTCAAGCAATAAGGAGAAGGAGACACCTCATAAAGTGGAGCTTGGAGATAGTAACTCTTATGCAGTCAAGGGAATTGGACAAGCTACTATCAAAATACTATCAAAATGGAATCAATTAACTCTATCCATCTTATCAATGTTTATATGTTCCCGGTTTGAAAAAGAATCTAGTATCTATTTCCTGTTTGGAAGAGATAGGAGATAGAGTATATTTTGTGGATGGAAAAGTTCTTCTATGGTCTAAGACTCCAAGATAGAAATCGCTAGAATTATTGGAACCCATGAAGGAATGTTAAATAAACTCCTAGGTCAAAATAGTCAAGCCCTAGTACATGATGAAATCAACCCTAGTGAGTTATGGCATAGAAGGTATGTTCACCTTCATTATCAATCCTTGCCATCCATAAAACAGATGGTTGTAGGAATACCAAAATTATAGTCAGTACATGAAGGTATGTGCAGAGGATGTGCACTCGGGAAGAACATTAAGAAACCTTTCCCAAGCAGTTAGAATAGATCCAAAGGAATCTTAGACCTAATACATTCAGATGTATGTGGTCCTATTCCAGTGAAGTCTCTAGGAGGATCTATTTACTATGTAACGTTTATAGATGACTTCTCAAGAAATACATGGTTGTATCTATTAAAGACTACGGATGAAGTATTTAGAAAATTCCAATAATTCAATGTTGAAGTAGAGAACCTAACAAATAAGAATATCAAGACAATAAGATATGATAATGGAGGAGAATACACCTCCAAAGATCTCGTTGGCTTTTGTAAAGAATCTGGGATTAGGAGGGAGCTCATTGTCCCTCACAATTCTCAACAGAAAGGTGTGGATGAAAGAAAGAACAAAACCATTGAAGATTCAATCAAGAAAATGATGAATGATCAAAACCTATCTATTTTCCTATGGGGAAAAGTATCTACGACAGTTGTTTATGTTCATAATAGAATTCCACATAGAATATTGAAGAACATGACTCCTGAAGAAGCCTTGTATGGAAAGAATCCAAGCATTGAATGCTTAAAAATATTTGGATGTCTTGTATACATTCATGTTCCCAAGGATAAGATAAAGAAGTTGGAACCCTCAAGAAACAGAGGAATATTTGTTGGTTATATTGAATCATCAAAAGCATATAGAATCTATGTTCCAGGTCAACACAATATTGAAATAAGTAGAGACGTAACTTTTGATGAAATGATTGCATTTAATAATTCTATATAAGAACCTATAGAATCCAACAAAGAAGAGGAACATGAAGATACCAAAGAAGAAAATACATTTTCTCCAGAACAATCTAATGAAGAATAAGAACCACCACATGAATCTGTGGAACCAACTATTATACCTAAGACAAGAAAAAGAACAACATGGCTTGGAACTTCTTTGCAGGAAGCAGAAAAGCATAAGGCTCCCACTGGTACTTTCAGACAAAGCAAGAAACCCAAAAGGTTCTCTAGTGATGTGACACTCATGACAAGTTTGGTTAATGTAGAACCTTCCACCTTTGAGGAAGAAATCAAGAAGAAAGAATGGAAGGAGGCCATGATGGAAGAATATCAATTCATCATGAAGAATGATGTATGAGAAGTTGTGTCGAGACCTAAAGAGAATTCAGTAGTCAATTCAAAGTGGGTGTATAAGATAAATCATGTTGCAGATAGAAGTATTGATAAGTACAAGGAAAGATTTGTGGCTAGAGGGTTCTCCCAGTAGGAGGGAGAATATTATGATGAGATGTTTGCTCCGGTTGCTAGATATACATCTATCATAGCCATAATATCTCTAGCAACTTCCATGGGTTGGAGTTTACATCATATGGATGTAAAGACCACCTTCCTCAATGGAGTGATTGAGGAAGAAGTATATATAGAGAAACCTCAAGTTTTTTAGGTACACCCAAAATAAATCCATGTATGCAGAATGAAGAAGGCCTTGTATGGACTCAAGCAAGCTACAAGAGCTTGGTATGCATGTATTGATAGCTACTTGACAAGACTTGGATTTTCCAAGAGTCATGCCAATCCAAATCTCTATTACAAGGTTGTGAACAATGCACCTATTATCCTACTATTATATGTTGATGACTTGTTCCTGACAGGTGCAGAGCCTCTCATTATTCAGTTCAATAAGGATATATACATTGAATTTGATATGAAGGAGGTTGGTCTCATGCACCACTACTTGGGACTAGACGCGTGAAAGAAGCATGGTGAAGTATTCCTAGGACAAAGGAAGTACGTTGTAAAGATCCTTCATAAGTTTGGGATGATGGATTGCAAATCCATGGAAAATACCATGGTAACATATTGAGAAAGTTGAGAGACTTTGATTATGAGCCAATAAACTCGTCCATGTACCAACAGTTGATTGGCTCCTTGATGTATTTGGTAAATACTAGGTCAGACATATGCTTTGTTGTGCACATGTTGAACCAGTTCCAGGTGGAACCTAGATAAGAGAATTGGGTGGCTGCAAAGAATATCTTGAGACGTCTTCATGGGACGATAATGTATGGTTTGAGATATTCCTCAAACATTGAAGTAAAGATGCATGGATTTAACAATTCAAATTGGGAAGGGAGTACAAAAGATAAAACGAGTACTTATGGACTATGTTTAAGTTTGGCTTCTGCTATGATTTCATGGGCTAGCAGAAAAAAGAAGTCTATTGCACTTAGCACTGCGGAAGTAGAGTATATTGTAGCTTGTGATTCTTATATAGAAGTAGTGTGGATCTGTAATCTAGTTTCCTAACTGTTTGATCGGGTGTTGGATTCGACCATGATATATTGTGATAACCATAACTATGTGAATCTCTCAGAGAACCTAGTGTTCCATGACAAGTTGAAGCACATTGAGATCAAGTATTATTTTCTCCATGATAAAATCCAGAGGAGAGAAGTTGTTCTCCAATATATCTCCATTGATGAGAAGACTGCAGATATTTTGACGAATCCTTTGTCCAAGATAAAGTTTGCATACTTGAGGGAAAATTTAGGGCTCGTGGATATTTCTCCCTTGGTTGAAAGGGAGGATATGAATTCGTTGGTTGGGAGGGAACACTGATATGTGGCATCATGGACTGTCGTTGAGCTGCAGATCTGTATCATGCTAGTACATCTTAGAGATGGTCATACAAATTAGAGATGATGATTGCATCATGCTAGTACAACTCAGATATGATACAGATTGTTGGAGTTGTTCATACAATGTCCTAAGGAGAATCGTTCTAGTACAACTTAGAGTTGGACATACAACTTAGAGATGATGCTTGCATCATGCTAATTATGTTCATGTTATTACAACTTAGAGAAAATGTTGGTGAGTCACATCATTCTAGATATGATCATGTGAATATAGCTTAGAGGTGGCATACAAATTATATATGATGCATTGGCATCATGCTAGATATGTCATGCTAGTATGGATTATAGATGATCATGCATCTTAGAGATGATGTAGGAGGGCTTGTGTCATGCTAGATATGATCATGAGATTACAACTTAGATGTGGCATACAAATTAGATATGATGCATTGGCATCATGATAGATATATCATTCTAGTACGACTTAGAGAGGATCATACATCTTAGAGATGACACAGTTTGGCACTTATCTAGATCATGCAAGTACAACTTAGAGGTGGACATACAACTTAGATATGATGCATTGGCATCATGCTAGTTATGTTCATTCTAGTGCGAATTAGATATGATGTAGATGATACTTTGGATCACGCCAGTACATCTTAGATATGATGCATTTGCATCATCATAGTACATCTTAGAGGTGATGTAATTAATGACATTGTTGATGAAGAATGATATCAAATGATATGATTTAATTGTTGTGGAGACTGTATGTCTCTGGACAATAGTTGTATGCTACTGTGGTCGATGTGATCCACTAGTAGTGAATTTATGTCACTAGTTAGTAGTTGTGTGCTACTAGGAGTGGTTTTATACCACTAGATAGTAGTTGTATACTACTATGGATAGACAAAGTTGTGTTCTATTGTATGGAATTATGATTTCCATGGAGACTATCTAGATGGATAGTTATGATGGTGCTCATGATTTGATCATGAGATAGCCTGTGTGGCTATTGATGTTGCTACCGGATGAATGGTTTTTTTGTGCTCAAGACCATTGTCTATAATACCTCCCTATCTAGGAGGGAGTGTTGATGTTACGGTAGCTGTGTGAGATATTAACCTCTACATATAACCTTTGATGAGACTAGAATATTTTGGGAAGCAAGAGAAACCCTAAATAGTTGGGTAGTAACCCTAGAATACAAGTTGGCTCAAGAGAATAGTTTATATTAAATTATTAGCCTCCAAAAGAAGAAGTCAACCCTGTTAGGTCACTTGGAGGACTATAAATAGAGGGCAATTGAGCTCATTTTCACTCACTCACTCTCACAATTGCATAAGGACTAATGGTGCACATGAATGGATGAGATTTGTAGCTAATGCAGTAGTGACTTGGTCTTTGGTTATAGTTTGGAATTTATGCTTGGTATGCTATGTAATGATCCCAAGACAAATTCTAGCTTGGAATCACTAACTACCACTGGTTTGTCAATGTACAGATGTTTATTGAGTTATTAAGTGCATACAATATTCATTCAACACATGAAGATCATCATACACTCAAGATATAGAAGCACAAGCAAAGATCTGACCCTTTTATTATAAGTAGTGTAGGATCAAAACATTAGGTGGCCGATCTGGTATAAACCTCAGATGGTCATACAAAAAATAGATATGAGCTACTACAAAATGCTCCCGTCAATACAAAAGAAGCCTCTAAAGGCTGGATGAGTAATGAATATCAGTACCAAGCATATCTGAATGTCAAACCTTCCAACTGGAGAGTACCACGCTCCAAGTGGAGACTGACGCCCTCAACAATTCAGCCCTGATGGAAGAATGATCCAATTGAGCCCAAACTCAATCAGGTAATAGATCAGGGCAGTGGGATCCTCCTCCCGAAGTCTCAAACCCAATGTCCAAGGAAAACCTCTCCAACTGTGAAATCTTCTAAGAGAGTTGTGCCCTCCTGAATAGCTAAATTGAACCCTCCTCAATGATATGGCGCGCCCTTGCTAGAAACTCCTCAACAGTACGACCCTGTTGTCTTCTGAAGCTCTAGAAGGAAATATGCTGAGAATAGAATGGTGTGGGGGAATATTTCATCCCCGAGACCAAACTGTGGAACAAGGTGAGTGGATATCTCACCACTGAGTTGCTCACAAGGGTTTGTACAGCAAACCCCAAACTAAATGCTCAAGAGCACTAACAAGAAATATACCAAGATCATAATGAATAATAGGTGCACCCCAGCCTCTTACTTATACTTTTTCCTTCTGATTCTCTGTTGAGTTAGGTTAACTCCCAGGGTTAACTTCTATTCTTCTGTTGAGTTATATTTTACTCCTTTTATCCTTTTTCTTTCTCAAGTCAACTTAAAAATATAACTTTAGTCTAGTTGACCTTCCCCCTCAGTGTGAGACTATGACCTAGTGGGGGTGCCCAGGCAACTGAGTCTCCTCATCACCTCTCTAAGAGGTGGGGGACATTACAGTCTCCCCTGCTTGAAATTGATTGTCCTCAAGCAATTCCAAACCTGCTTCTCTAACCACGCGCTCCTTTTCCCAAGTGGCATCCTCAATGGGTAAATCCTTCCACCTGATCAGGTACTCTTTGATGCTTCGGTTTATGAGCCTCTTCTCTCAGACTTCCAATATCTCTTCCGGAATTAGAATAAGTTGTCCCTGTTCGTCCATGGGGGGTAATACCTCAATAGGTTTGATGTGTTGGCCGAGGGATTTCTTAAGACAGGAGACATGGAAGATGTTGTGTATTTTGTTGCCCTGTGGAAGCTCCAGCTCATAAGCTACGGCCCCTATCTTTCTGTTGACCCTATAGGGTCCAAAGATACGTGGCTGCAGTTTCTCCGCTCTGCTTCTTTTAATGGAAGCCTGCCTATATGGTTGCAATCTCAGATAGACTAAGTCGCCAACCTCAAAAGTACGATCAACTCGGTGCTTGTCTACTTGGACCCTCTGTTGGTTTTGTGCCCTCTGTAGATGATCCTTCAGTTCCCTGAGAATGTCTTGGCTCTGCTCGATCCAATTCTGTACCATAGGTGCCCTGCTATCACCAAACACAATCTCCACAAATGATAAGGGATCATAGCTATACAAGGCTCGGAATGGTGACATGCCAATGGAAATATGTTGGGTGGTGTTGTAGCAATACCCTCCCAGATGCAACCATCTGGCCCATGCTTTCTGTTGCCCCGCCACATAGTTTCAAAGGTATCCCTCCACCCATTTGTTGACTATCTATGTCTGTCCATCCATCTGAGGGTGATACCTGGTGCTAGGGGTCAAGGCCGTACCAACCAACCCGAATAACTCCTACCAGAAAGTACTCATAAACCTGCTATCTCTATCACTGACAATGGTATTGGGTAGGCCATGCAACCTGAAAATCTCCCTGAAGAACAGTTCAGCCACTTGTGTTGCACTGAAGTCGGTAGCTATGGAAAAGAAATGTGAAAACTTTGTTAACCTGTCCACCACTACAAATATCCAGTCCTTCCCTTGCATCTTTGACAGTCCAGTGATGAAATCCATGGATAAGCTTTCCCACTTGTGCTCTGGAATGGGCAAGGGTTGCAATAGTCCTGTTGGGTGTGTGTGCTCATCCTTGTTCACCTAACATGTAGTACACTCTTTGACGTGCTTGATCACATCTTCCTTGAGACCCTTCCAAGAGAACCTTTCTCTCACCTGCTTGTACATCTTGTTGATCCCCTGATATCCTGCCATTGGTGAGTCATGGCACGCCTGCAATACTTTACCCTTGAAGGCCAATCTAGGAACCAAGAAGATTCGGTATTTGTAGTAGATGAGGTCATATATAACCTTGAAATATTCATCTTGTACCTGTCCGTGCAGTAGATGGCACGCAAACTGATCCTCTGCATACTCCATCACCAAATGGTCTTTCCAGTCAACTGTTACCCCTGTTATGGAAAAGATGGATGGCCTCCTGGATAAGGCATCAACCACCATATTTTTCTTCCCCTTGACAAACTCAATGTCAAAGTTGTAGGCATGTATTCTTCTTACCCATTTTTTTTGTCTCTTGTTCAAATCCTTCTGTTCCAATAGATATTTGAGACTGTTATGATCTGTCTTGACCACAAACCTGGCACCAACCAAGTATTGCCGGAATTTGGCTAGTGCATGCATGATAGCCAACATTTATTTGTCATAAATGTTGTAGAGTAGTTTGGGACCCCTGAGCTTTTGACTCTCATAGGCAAGAGGGTGCCACTTTTGCATTAGTATAGCCCCTATTCCTTCCCCGGAGGCATCACACTCCAAGGTAAAAGGAAGACTAAAATCTGGAAAGGCCAAGACTGGGCACGTACTCATCACTTCCTTCATCTTGTCCATCGTTATTTGAGCCTCCTCATCCCACTTGAAGGTTTCTTTCTTAGTCAAATCGGTCAAAGGTGCACACAACTGAGAAAATCCTTTGACAAATTTCCTGTAATACGTGCACATACCCAGAAATCCTCTCAATTCGGTGAGTGTCTTAGGAGTAGTCCATTCCATGATGGCTTGTATTTTATCCTGATGTACCTATACCCCCTTTGCCCCAATGATGTGTCCTAAATAGAGGACCTCTGTCATTCCAAACTCACATTTGGACTCCTTATCATACAGTGATCGTTCCTCCATGATTGACAAAATTTGATCCACATGCCTAAGATGCTCCTCCCACATCTTGTTGTAGATAAGCAAGTCATCAAAAAATACCAATAGGTACTTCCTCAGCTGTTTGTTGAACACATGGCTCATACATGATTGGAATGTAGCAGGGGCATTGGTTAAACCAAAGGGCATCACCAAAAACTCATAATGGTTGTAGTGACATCTAAAATTTGTTTTTGAGATGTCTTCCTCCCTCATCTTGATCTGATGATAACCAGAGCGAAGATCAATCTTCGTGAAGTAGATGGCCCCATGCAGTTCATCCAACAATTCATCAATCTTGGGTAACGGGTACCTATTTTTTATGGTCTTTTTGTTCAAAGCCCTGAAGTCAATGCACATTCTCATAGTGCCATCTTTCTTCTTCACCAGCACTATTGAAGAAGCAAAAGGGTTGTTGTTGGGCCCGATGTGCCCCATGTCCAGAAGTTCCTTGATGGCCTTCTCTATCTCATCTTTGTACTTATTGGGGTGTCTGTACGGTGTGGTGATAACTGGTTTGGCCCCTTCCTCTACCTCAATAATGTGCTCAACCCCCTATCTGGTGGTACTCCTGGAGGAATAGGCCCAAAAACCTTGTGGTGCCTATCAAGGATTTCTTTGATCTCTGGAGTGTAGTGAACCTTGCCCTGTTCATCCATACGTGTCATAATCCTGCATTCTGCTGCGTATACTATCTCGTCCCTCTAGAATATGGCCTCCATCCTCTTGGTCGTGACTACCTTTGTAGCATTCCCTGTCATGCCCCTCAGCACTACCTTTCGCCCACCTTCCTCTGTGAATGGCATTTCTATCATTTTGTAGTTGGTGGTGATAGGCCCCAATGTGCTGAGCCACTAAACCCCTAGGATGATGTTGGTGTCCGGGAGGTTCGTGACACAGACATCATGTATCAGTTCGTGCCTACCCAAGGTAAATTCATGCCTGAAATATATCTGTCATAGGGCATAGTGCTTCCTCCTGCAACCTCCACTTTGAATCCTTCAAATTCTGCTCTGGGTATGTGCCTCCTCTTCAATAATGTTGCATCAATGAAGTTGTGGGAAGCTCCTCCATCACTCAAGACCAAAACTCTTTGACCCTGCAAGACCCCCCTTATTCGAAAGGTGTTATACTTGGGTACCCCATTGATAGATGCCAAGGTGGCCATACTATCATGTCCCATGATCTGTTCCTCCTCCACTACCTCAGTGGTTTCCGCCTCCATGTTCTGTATCTGGCCAATCTCATCTTCCTCTTCGTTGTCTAAAGTGACCTCAATGTAGTGCACCTGACCACGTCCCATGCACTTGTGTGATGGGTTCCATGGTTCCTTGCATGTGAAGCAGAGTTGTTTCCTCCTCAGTTCTCTCCTAGTGTTGTCATCTATTATGCCACGGCCTTTGTCAAAACCCTTAGGGTCACGTCCCCCTTGGTTTATTGGAGGCCTTTGATCTCTTCCACCATTTTTGAGAGGTGGTCTGGGTATGAATTTAGGTTTGGCAGCTGGACCCAAATCCCTCGTCTTCCAAATGGCATATTGTAGGCTGGTAGGCTTGAAGGCCTTTACCCAACCCTTCAAAGGTTCCATCAACCCTTCTATGAAAAGCATCATGAGCCTGGTCGGGGACATATCTTGCACCATCACTGCCAACCTCTGAAATTCATCAATGTATGATTCAGTTGTACCCATCTGCTTGAGTTGGGTGAGCTCCCGGAAATGTAACTCAGGATCTCCTTGATCAAATCTATCAATGAGACTCTAAGTGAATTCTATATAGGACACAATCTGATTGTGGCCAAGTGTGGTGAGTCTATGATACCACCAGTCATTAGCGTTACCATCCAAGTACATAGTGGAAAACTTGATGGCCTCCATCTCCCTCATGGGGTTGAGCTGTAAGTAGGTATCCATATTTTGTACCCAAGATTGTGCTGTCATCTTGGCCGTACCGTCAAAGTATGGAATTTCTATCTTCCCTGCTCTACGTTCAAACTCAAAACTACCCCTGTGGTTTGTCCTAGGTTGATTTCTGAACCTGAGTTGGCAATACTGATCTAGGGACATCTGTCTTTGGACCTTCATATCTAAACTATAGTATTCTTTGGTACTCCTTGCCATTTGTTCCGCAAATTCTTCTACATGTTCCTATTGTCCTTGCTCATTTGTGAATGTGGGCATGTAGGGTCTAGGGTTAGCTCTGCTACCTGAATGTCGACCAAGCTGATCATCTGTGAACGTAGGTATGTATCATCTCTGATTGACCCTGCTACCCATTTGACCCTGGCTTGTGTCTCCATCCAGACTTCCTTTGGATCTAACTACTTTCTCTGGATTATATCTGATCTCCTCATGGATTTCCCCGGATCCACCAGCCTCCTTATTCCCATACATATCAGGTTTCTTCCCTTGATGGGTCACTTGCATCAGAAGTTCATTTAGCTTGGATTGTTTCTTGTTCATTATCTGCAGGTTCTCGTCAACCCTCTTCAAAGTTTCAGAGAGTTTGGTCTGTCCCCTTCTGCTGGTTTCATGGTACTCGCCCAAGTGTTGGACCAATGTGCTTTCCGTGTGGTTGACGGATTGTTAGAACTTATCAAACTTGACTGCTATGAGAGCCAAGCCTAAAGGCTCATGGTCATCCCCTAACCCTTCCATTTCGGCCTCTGTTTCACTGCTCGATTTCTTCTTTCGACCCATAAAAATACTACTGTACCCCTGCATGCGTCGATCCCTCCACAGGTTTGGAGGATCGAAGCTCTGATACCACTGTAATGATCCCAAGCCAAATTCTGGCTTGGAATCACTAACTACCACTGGTTTTTCAATGTACAGATGTTTATTGAGTTAATAAGTGCATACAAGATTCATTCAACACATGAAGATCATCATACACTCAAGATACAGAAGCACAAGCAAAGATCTGACCCTTTTATTATAAGCAGTGTAGGATCAATACATTAGGTGGTCGATCTGGAATAAACCTCAGATGGTCATACAAACAATAGATATGAGCTGCTACAAAATGCTCCTGTCAATACAAAAGAAGCCTCTAAAGGCTGGATGAGTAATGAATATCAGTACCAAGAAGATCTGAATGTCAAACCTTCCAACTGGAGAGTACCATGCTCCAAGTGGAGACTGACGCCCTCAACAATTCATCCCTGATGGAAGAATGCTCCAATTGAGCCCAAACTCTGTCAGGTAATAGATCAGGGCAGTGGGATCCTCCTCCTAAAGTCTCAAACCCAACGTCCAAGGCAAACCTCTCCAACTGTGGAATCTTCTAAGAGAGTTGTGCCCTCCTGAATGGCTAAATCAAACCCTCCTCAATGATATGGCACGCCCTTTCTGGAAACTCCTCAATAGTACGGCCCTGCTATCTTCTGAAGCTCTAGAAGGAAATATGATGAGAATAGAATGGTGTGGAGGAATATTTCATCCCTGAGACCAAACTGTGGAACAAGGTGAGTGGATATTTCACCACTGAGTTGCTCACAAGGGTTTGTACAGCAAACCCCAAACTAAATGCTCAAGAGCACTAACAAGAAATATACCAAGATCATAATGAATAATAGGTGCGCCCCAGCCTCTTATACTTTTTCCTTCTGATTCTCTGTTGAGATAGGTTAACTCCCAGGGTTAACTTCTATTCTTCTGTTGAGTTATCTTTTACTCCTTTTATCCTTTTTCTTTCTCAAGTCAACTTAAAAATATAACTTTAGTCTAGTTGACCTTCCCCCTCAGTGTGAGACTATGACCTAGTGGGGGTACCCAGGCCACTGAGTCTCCTCATCACCTCTCTAAGAGGTGGGGGACATTACATGCTAGCTTTGGAGAGAGGTACACTACCTTGGTTGGCTATTGGTTCTAGTGATTGCTTCCAGAATTATTCTGTCTATCAAGGTTAAGGTGCTTGGGGGTGGCCTTGTGCCTATGGTTGGGTGACAATATAGTGATATTGTCTATGGTGAAATGAGCACACCTATTATTTTAACAAGAACATGCTCTTTCTAGTATCATTTCAACATATTTTTCAAGAAATCAGATGAGAGAGGGTATACGCTATCAAAGGAGCCTCGTCCCTTCAAGAGGGTATGTTGGTATATTCTGATATACCTATATTACATTTCTTATTATTTAATAATATGTTATATGTTTGTTATTTTGTAAATAGGAATTATAATGTAAATGATAAGTCATGAAATTTGGAAAGAACATGAATTATCATTCCCCACATGTATTTATATATGCGTATTGTATTTCATATGATGTCAAGTAAATATGTAAAATGAATAGTAAATAAATATTATTTATTAAGGAAATATGGAATTATGTTTTGTATTCATGATGTTCTCATGAAGTGGACCACTAGATCCACTTCTTTTGGTATCAGAGCAAGTCTCGATCTGGATTTTGGCGTTTCAAAGTTTCTTTGAGAAATCCATGTCTTTGACCACGTTAAGGCATTTTTCCATTAAAAAAAAATTCTTTAGAAATTACTATTGAAGAAATAATCCTTCCGCTACAAGAAAAATAGAATAAGTTAGTACCAATATCAAGAAAAAGAAAAAAAAAAGTAAATAAATAAAGGAAAAAAGGGAGAATAAAAAGAAAGAAAGAAAGAAAGAATAAAAAAAAAGTTCCAAAGAAGAAGGAAGAGTAAATTCGGATTTTAATGTTGGTGGTTTACAGGCCCATGGTATTTCCCTACCATATTGAAAAAAAATTACAGTGGTAACTTTTTACAATTTTTTTACATGTGGGGTTGAAGCCAAACTAAAAAGTCAATGACCTATGTCTTTTGGAGTAATATTCATTCAACCCCAGTTAACTTGTGTAAAGGACATTTATAAAGGAAAAGTAAGAAGAGAGGGTATTAAAATAAAGAGATAGGGTATTCATAAGTTACAAAGTTATTTTAAATAAAAAGTGATAAGGTTTAAAATATAAAGGGAATTATTAAATTTTCTTCGTACTTTTTATTAAATTGGAAGGAAACTGAAGTAATATTAAAGCTATTCAAAGGAGGAATATATATTTATAAAGGAGACATATATTGAATAATCGAGAAAAAAAAGGAAACTGTGAACAATGAATTCAATATATAAATCTAAATTTTGGACTAAATGCCCTTTTTGAGAAATGGAGTTTGAGTATATGGCAACTTTTAAAAATCACAATCATTTTTGTCTAATTTGTGGGAAATAATTTATAATGGAAGAATATCAAGATAACTCACAAAGGAAATCACTAATATTAAAATGAGAACTATGAAATTATAAAGACAGCAATAGCAAATTACAGTTGGAAATTGAGATGGAGAAATATTTTAATGGGTTAACAAAGAAAATTGATCTTTACTTCAAAGAGAGAAATCAAGAACTCATCGCACAAATTGAAGAACTAGAAACAAAAAAACAAAAAATGGACAAAGACTTACTAGAGCGAGATGAAGAAATATCACGATTAAAAAATCATAATCAAAATTTACTAGTAAAAATCGGGAAGTCAAAATACAAGAAACGAGAGAATAAAAACTTAGAACAAGAAACTCGAGGTCTCAAAGAGAAATTAACCAAAAAAGAGAAAGAATTCTCCTGCCTAAGGAACCTTAATCATAAATTGATTGAAAAAATTAAAACGATGAAAAATGAAAAGCCAAAGAATCAAGATATTATAAGTAAAGTTGAAAAATCAAATAACGAGGAAGAATTTTTATGCCTAAGGGCCCATAGTCAAAGTTTACTCACACAAATTAAAAAGTTAAAGAGTGATAAGAAGTAACTACATAACGTGTTAGATCAACTTCTCAACAAAGAATCATTGGTTGATAAAGAGACAATGAACGAGCCTATGGAACTAGATAATTCTTCAGATGTAAGCATCCCAATTATGGATAAAGAAATTAATACATACCCAGTCAACCTTATGACTCAAAAGGATGCAAATCCAACTAATGTAAAGAGGTCTTCAAATGTCTAAGTACAAACAAGCCAAGGGTATGAAGAAGAATCAATTCCAAAAGTTAATCAAGAAAAAACTAAAAGTATAAGAACTAAAGATCAAGTTTCAAGGATGCCTTATCGACATCCTAATCACAAAAGTCGAAACTTCAACTAATCAATGTATCAACAGAAAAGAATGATCGATATTCCGAAGAATATTACTTCCACTACAAGTGGTGCTAAAGGTAGAAGCTATTAGAGGAGTCGAAATACATCATGTTTTTTCCAAGAACCCTTTAAACACATAGTTTCGCAGAAGATCGAATTAGGGCAAGAAGACTCCTTTACAATTCGACAATTATGCTCATCCCTTGAAGGATTATATTGTCTCAGGTTCTCAATGATCATTGACTCAAGAATGAAGAATCAAGAGACAATATTACAAGACAAAGCAAGAGATAAGTCTTTTATAACTATGCTTCAAGGACAAAGCATTTTTAAGGGGGGAAGACTTGTAATATACCTAGTATATTACATTTCTTATTATTTAATAATATGTTATAGGTTTTTTGTGATGTAAATAGGTATTATAATGCAAATGATAAGTCATGACCTTTGGAAAGAACATGTCTTATCATTCCCCACGTATATTTATATAAGTGTATTGTATGGCATATGATGTCAAGTAAATATGTAAAATGAATAGTAAATAAATATTATTTATTAAGGAAATATGGAACTATGTTTTGTATTCATGATGTTCTCATGAAGTGGACCACCATATACACTTCATATATATTGAATCTATAGCTGAAAAAAATTCTCAAGAAGAAGTATATAACATGTTCTGAGAAAGGAGGATTTATGTTTCATATGTTTATATTTGTTTTAGATGTTCATTTTTGTTAGGGGTTGTCTAGTTGTTCTATGGAATGGATTTTTTAGATGTTGATTTATGAATCTTACTTGTTCGGTACATTGATCTTGATACCTTCTTCCTACTTCACTTATCTATAAACACTTACCTCATCAATCTTAGTAGGGTAGGGTACCACTATCGTGCCTCTTGTCCGGCCAGGCTGAAACTGGTCAACCCTGTCCCACTTATCCAATAAGTCAAGGGATTATTCTATAGTTTTCCCTATGGCTCTGCATTGGCCACATCTTGGCCTCCTCAGATCATGAGGACAATTTCTAGAATCCGACGACATAAATTTACACGAATCACAATTTTTTGTTGTTCAAAATCCATTTCTGAATGTAGAAAGGATTCATCATGATGAAAAAATCCTCAGCCGCTTGGATTATATAGAAATAATCACTCAAATCTACGAATCTAATAATTTCTCGCCAGATTTCGGGAAAATATCCCCTGAAAAAATCATCATTTTGTAGAACGTTTAGCCTACGGATTTTTGTTAAAGAACTTTTTGCCACACTCTATGCATCATACTTTGTTGGCCTACCCTTTCCCTCTGCAAACTCCATTTCCCCATCTTGCTCAGTCAAAAGTAAAAAATTCAAATGTTTATACATATACGCGGGCTATAGTTATACAAAATGCATATACGTAGGTTGAGCCATTACAACCTGTGTACATTGGGTTTTGTGCTCAAAATTAAAAGTATTTCTTATTTTCCATGCCAAGTCATGGGATCCATGATCCTTGGCCTTTCATATGATGGAAATGCTCTGATTCGACCCTTCAATTCTCTTTGAAGACTATAAATTGAGCCACATACAAGCCTTGAAGGAGAATAGAAAAGTTGAGAGCAAGTACACTATGGAGAAATTTTGGCTCATGTTACATCCTTGAGTCTACATCCCTTAGTCCTTTAAGTCTGAACTCTCCTTATGTTCAGTCCCCGAGCTCTCCCTATCTTGTGAAGGAGGAACCCAATTACTCCTAGAACTTGTGAGCTTTCCTTGTGGAGGATTGAAGTGGTGAAGGCCCAAGTGGAGGGACTTAGTTTATCAATTTCGACGAGTTGTTGATAGATAAGGTTGTCACCTATGTACTTCTGTTGATTATATTAGTAGAAATACTCTTTTCTCATCCAATTATATGTTCCAAATGTTTATATTTTTCTGTGGGTAAATTTGTTATACATGTTGATGGATTATGCTAGTTTATAAGTTGACATTTCATACATTTTCCATATGTCTGTGTATCTTGGATGTTGAGGACAAGTTGTAGGTATCGATCATTGGATTGTGAGCTCAGCGGTGGTCTCCTACGAATATCCAAAATTGGAAGGCTTCTAGCCTTTCTTTTGTTGGCATTTTCATTTATCTATCATACTTGATATTTGAGTTGATTTCTTGGTGTCATTCTGTTTGTAAAAACAATAAGTCTCTTATAAAACAATAAGTAAAAACAATAAGTCGTGTAATCAAAAGACTTATATTTGTAAAAACAATAAGTCTCTTATAAAACCTTATTTTGTGAAATCTACCCAAAAAAAAAAAAATACTTTGTGTGGATTATTAAAATATATTGTCATGTGTATTTTGATTTCTCATTAAAATATCAAATATATGTTTTTTTCTTAGAAAAACATCAATAACTATCTATTATGTCCTTTAATTTTTGTGCTTTATGTAAAATATAATTATGAAACAATAATCTTAAAAGCACCTTAATAAAAAGTTGGTTATTTAAAATGTGAATCCACAAATATAAATTTTTGTGCTTTATGTGAAATTAATTATGAACCAATAATCTTAAAAGCACCTTAATAAAAAGTTGGTTATTTAAAAGGTGAATCCACAAATATAAAAACAAAAGAAAAACACTTTTTTTAAACTTATATTTAAATTTTATTTAATAAACTTTAAAAATAATAAAAAAATGAATAGGTAATATTTATAATAATATGTTTTTTTCAAAAATAGAAGATATTGATTTTGATAAAATAAACATTTTTAAAACAACCTCAAATCATCAAAAGATATCTCCCATATCTCCTTATTTTGGGAAAAAACAATTAAAAGAAGTTCCACATGTTCTCTATGATAACCCATTTTAAACAAAGACTTCTATTTACGATTCCTAACTTCCTATACGAAAGAAAATGCAAAAAAAACATCTCCACATTTGAAGGTTCTCTTTTAACATTGTGACAACGACAATAAAGCTACTTATATTTCCATAATAATTGTATGTAGTTAATAGATGTCTTATGATGTACTTGTTGTGGTAGTAGTCAACACATTTCAAAATCAAATATTTAGAAATGAACGTGATAAATCTGAAGTTAATAATAATAATAATTGTTGTTGGAAGGAAACTGAAGTAATATTAAAGCTATTTAAAGGAGGAATATATATTTATAAAGGAGATATATATTGAATAATCAAGAAAAAAAGGAAACTGTGAACAATGAATTCAATATATAAATCTAAATTTTGGACTAAATACCTTTTTTGAGAAATGGAGTTTGAGTATATGGCAACTTTTAAAAATCACAATCATTTTTGTCCAATTTGTAGGAAATAATTTATAATGGAAGAATATCAAGATAACTCACAAAGGAAATCACTAATATTAAAATGAGAACTATGAAATTATAAAGACAGCAATAGCAAATTACAGTTGAAAATTTAGATGGAGAAATATTTTAATGGGTTAACAAAGAAAACTGATCTTTACTTCAAAGAGAGAAATCAAGAACTCATCGCACAAATTGAAGAACTAGAAACCAAAAAACAAAAAATGGACAAAGACTTACTAGAACGAGATGAAGAAATATCACGATTAAAAAATCATAATCAAATTTTACTAGTAAAAATCGGGAAGTCAAAATACAAGAAACGAGAGAATAAAAATTCAGAACAAGAAACTCGAGGTCTCAAAGAGAAATTAACCAAAAAAGAGGAAGAAATCTCCTGCCTAAGGAACCTTAATCATAAATTGATTGAAAAAATTAAAAAGATGAAAAATGAAAAGCCAAAGAATCAAGATATTATAAGTAAAGTCGAAAAATCAAATAATGAGGAAGAATTTTTACACCTAAGGGCCCATAATCGAAGTTTAGTCACACAAATTAAAAAGTTAAAGAGTGATAAGAAGTAACTACATAACGCATTAGATCAACTTCTCAACAAAGAATCATTGGTTGATAAAGAGACAATGAACGAGCCTATGGAACTAGATAATTCTTCAGATGTAAGCATCCCAATTATGGATAAAGAAATTAATACATACCCAGTCAACCTTATGACTCAAAAGGATGCAAATCCAACTAATGTAAAGAGGTCTTCAAATGTCTAAGTACAAACAAGCCAAGGGTATGAAGAAGAATCAATTCCAAAAGTTAATCAAGAAAAAACTAAAAGTATAAGAACTAAAGATCAAGTTTCAAGGATGCCTTATCGACATCCTAATCACAAAAGTCGAAACTTCAACTAATCAATGTATCAACAGAAAAGAATGATCGATATTCCGAAGAATATTACTTCCACTACAAGTGGTGCTAAAGGTAGAAGCTATTAGAGGAGTCGAAATACATCATGTTTTTTCCAAGAACCCTTTAAACACATAGTTTCGCAGAAGATCGAATTAGGGCAAGAAGACTCCTTTACAATTCGACAATTATGCTCATCCCTTGAAGGATTATATTGTCTCAGGTTCTCAATGATCATTGACTCAAGAATGAAGAATCAAGAGACAATATTACAAGACAAAGCAAGAGATAAGTCTTTTATAACTATGCTTCAAGGACAAAGCATTTTTAAGGGGGGAAGACTTGTAATATACCTAGTATATTACATTTCTTATTATTTAATAATATGTTATAGGTTTTTTGTGATGTAAATAGGTATTATAATGCAAATGATAAGTCATGACCTTTGGAAAGAACATGTCTTATCATTCCCCACGTATATTTATATAAGTGTATTGTATGGCATATGATGTCAAGTAAATATGTAAAATGAATAGTAAATAAATATTATTTATTAAGGAAATATGGAACTATGTTTTGTATTCATGATGTTCTCATGAAGTGGACCACCATATACACTTCATATATATTGAATCTATAGCTGAAAAAAATTCTCAAGAAGAAGTATATAACATGTTCTGAGAAAGGAGGATTTATGTTTCATATGTTTATATTTGTTTTAGATGTTCATTTTTGTTAGGGGTTGTCTAGTTGTTCTATGGAATGGATTTTTTAGATGTTGATTTATGAATCTTACTTGTTCGGTACATTGATCTTGATACCTTCTTCCTACTTCACTTATCTATAAACACTTACCTCATCAATCTTAGTAGGGTAGGGTACCACTATCGTGCCTCTTGTCCGGCCAGGCTGAAACTGGTCAACCCTGTCCCACTTATCCAATAAGTCAAGGGATTATTCTATAGTTTTCCCTATGGCTCTGCATTGGCCACATCTTGGCCTCCTCAGATCATGAGGACAATTTCTAGAATCCGACGACATAAATTTACACGAATCACAATTTTTTGTTGTTCAAAATCCATTTCTGAATGTAGAAAGGATTCATCATGATGAAAAAATCCTCAGCCGCTTGGATTATATAGAAATAATCACTCAAATCTACGAATCTAATAATTTCTCGCCAGATTTCGGGAAAATATCCCCTGAAAAAATCATCATTTTGTAGAACGTTTAGCCTACGGATTTTTGTTAAAGAACTTTTTGCCACACTCTATGCATCATACTTTGTTGGCCTACCCTTTCCCTCTGCAAACTCCATTTCCCCATCTTGCTCAGTCAAAAGTAAAAAATTCAAATGTTTATACATATACGCGGGCTATAGTTATACAAAATGCATATACGTAGGTTGAGCCATTACAACCTGTGTACATTGGGTTTTGTGCTCAAAATTAAAAGTATTTCTTATTTTCCATGCCAAGTCATGGGATCCATGATCCTTGGCCTTTCATATGATGGAAATGCTCTGATTCGACCCTTCAATTCTCTTTGAAGACTATAAATTGAGCCACATACAAGCCTTGAAGGAGAATAGAAAAGTTGAGAGCAAGTACACTATGGAGAAATTTTGGCTCATGTTACATCCTTGAGTCTACATCCCTTAGTCCTTTAAGTCTGAACTCTCCTTATGTTCAGTCCCCGAGCTCTCCCTATCTTGTGAAGGAGGAACCCAATTACTCCTAGAACTTGTGAGCTTTCCTTGTGGAGGATTGAAGTGGTGAAGGCCCAAGTGGAGGGACTTAGTTTATCAATTTCGACGAGTTGTTGATAGATAAGGTTGTCACCTATGTACTTCTGTTGATTATATTAGTAGAAATACTCTTTTCTCATCCAATTATATGTTCCAAATGTTTATATTTTTCTGTGGGTAAATTTGTTATACATGTTGATGGATTATGCTAGTTTATAAGTTGACATTTCATACATTTTCCATATGTCTGTGTATCTTGGATGTTGAGGACAAGTTGTAGGTATCGATCATTGGATTGTGAGCTCAGCGGTGGTCTCCTACGAATATCCAAAATTGGAAGGCTTCTAGCCTTTCTTTTGTTGGCATTTTCATTTATCTATCATACTTGATATTTGAGTTGATTTCTTGGTGTCATTCTGTTTGTAAAAACAATAAGTCTCTTATAAAACAATAAGTAAAAACAATAAGTCGTGTAATCAAAAGACTTATATTTGTAAAAACAATAAGTCTCTTATAAAACCTTATTTTGTGAAATCTACCCAAAAAAAAAAAAATACTTTGTGTGGATTATTAAAATATATTGTCATGTGTATTTTGATTTCTCATTAAAATATCAAATATATGTTTTTTTCTTAGAAAAACATCAATAACTATCTATTATGTCCTTTAATTTTTGTGCTTTATGTAAAATATAATTATGAAACAATAATCTTAAAAGCACCTTAATAAAAAGTTGGTTATTTAAAATGTGAATCCACAAATATAAATTTTTGTGCTTTATGTGAAATTAATTATGAACCAATAATCTTAAAAGCACCTTAATAAAAAGTTGGTTATTTAAAAGGTGAATCCACAAATATAAAAACAAAAGAAAAACACTTTTTTAAAACTTATATTCAAATTTTATTTAATAAACTTAAAAAAAAATTAAAAAATGAATAAGTAATATTTATCATAATATGTTTTTTACAAAAATAAAAGATATTGATTTTGATCAAATAAACATTTTTAAAACAACCTCAAATCATCAAAAGATATCTCCCATATCTCCTTAGTTTGGGAAAAAACAATTAAAAGAAGTTCCACATGTTCTCTATGATAACCCATTTTAAACAAAGACTTCTATTTAGGATTCCTAACTTCCCATACGAAAGAAAATGCAAAAAAAAATATCTCCACATTTGAAGGTAAGGTTCTCTTTTAACATTGTGACAACAACAATAAACCTACTTATATTTCCTCTGAATAATAATTGTAGTCAACACATTCGACGACGACGACGACAAAAACGAGGAGGAGGAGGAGGAGGAGGAGGACGACGACGACGACGACGACGACGACGACGACGACGAAGAATTGGTGTATGAGACCTCTTGTTTGTGGGACAAGGGAACCTAAGAAGAAGAAGAAGAAGAAGAAGGAGGAGGAGGATGAGGAGGAGGAGGAGGAGGAGGCACATCAAATTGGTGTATGAGACCTCTTTGTTTGTGGGACAAGGGAACCCCAGAAGAAGAAGAAGAAGGAGGAGGAGGAGGAGGAGGAGGAGGAGGAACATCAACAATAAACCTACTTATATTTCCTCTGAATAATAATTGTAGTCAACACATTTGAGGAGGAGGAGGAGGAGGCACATCAAATTGGTGTATGAGACCTCTTGTTTGTGGGACAAGGGAACCTCAGAAGAAGAAGAAGAAGAAGAAGAAGGAGGAGGAGGAGGAGGAGGAGGAGGAGGAGGCACATCAAATTGGTGTATGAGACCTCTTTGTTTGTGGGACAAGGGAACCCTAGAAGAAGAAGAAGAAGAAGAAGGAGGAGGAGGAGGAGGAGGAGGAGGAACATCAAATTGGTGTATGAGACCTCTTTGTTTGTGGGACAAGGGAACCCCAAAAGAAGAAGAAGAAGAAGAAGACCAAGTCAGCACATCAAATTGGTGTATGAGACATCTTTGTTTGTTTGTGGGACAAGGGAACCCCTTGTTTGTGGGACAAGGGACCCCTTCCGCCTAGTGATTTGACTAGTAAAGCCTACAAAGGTATACATACCCTACCCCCCTCTGGATTTGAACCTGTGACCTCTTAAGAGGAAACACGTGTTCTTAACCATTAGACCCACTGCATATCACAACAGTAGACTAAACATTACTATTAAGTATAAACTTCGTAGATATCCAATTAATTTAAATTCTAGAACCAACACTATACATTGTCAGAGAGTATCTCTCAATTTAAGTTTAGTCGAAGTTATTAAATCTAATCGATATCATAATCTACAAATTAAATTAAAATGGAAAAAAAAAATAGATGTAAAAGGTCAAACTTTGCTTGTGTTGTTGAGAACTACTAACCATTTCGATTTTGTACAAATTTTCATTGGTGAAAAAATAATTAATTTAATTTAAATTTAAGTTTTCATCATTAGTTTATTAATATATTATTTTATTATTTTCTTTTAAAGAGTAATATATTATTTTATTATGTAAATTTTTTTGTGTAAAGAGTTTTGATGTATGTTTATTATTTCGATTTTGTACAAATTTCAATCGGTGATAAAAATAATTAATTTAATTTAAATTTAAGTTTTTATCATTAGTTCATTAATATAATATTTTATTATTTATTTATTTATTTTGTGTAAAGAGTAATATTATTTAATTATTTAATTTTTTTTTGTGTGTAAAGAGTTTTGATGTATGTTTATTAAAGGTAATTTGATGGTTGACATTTCCACATTTTATAGATTAAAATATGTGTATATTTTAAATCCATGTTTTATAATAGTTGGTTGAGTGTTTTAATTTAGTTGAGAAAGATTGGAAAAAAATTATCATTTAGTTTCAACTAAAATGTATTATATTATGTTTTTAGGGTGTACAATATTTGGTGATGAAATGTTTTGTTAAGGCACTCTGTTATGTGAAGTCACTGGTTCGAAACTCTCCATTTACCTTCTGTGTCATGTGAGGGGTCGTATTGGCATGCATTCTTGGAGGTTATAGTGGTAGAAGTCGGATAACAACACAACCCTGTGTCATGCGAGTACATGCCCAACTAATAATTGATTCTGTCAATCAAAAAACAAAATATATCACATTATTAATTTAGAAATGTGCTTACCCTAGCTAGAAAAAAAATAGTGTTATTGCCTCTAGTTATGATATAAATCACAAGAACTTTTGTTTAAGCTTCCTTTGCAACTTTCACATAATGAATCACTAATTATACATTAAAACTAGGCTCATTTCCAAGACCCACACCCCTAACTTATAATTACAAACACTTTTATATAATAGGCCACCTGCTTTCATGGTTGTTGAAGGATGAACCTTTAAACACAATAATTTTACGTCAGAAATAACTCATTTTTACAACTTTTGAAGGGAAAACAATAATCCTTACAAGGTGAATCACTATAACAAACAATTTCTTTTAACTAAATTACAAAAACATGTGTATTTTCTATAGAGCATCCTCCAAATTTTTTCAATCCCACATAAAGGTAAATCCTTAAAATTACATGCACTTTCCTATCATAAAGACAACCCACAAAGGTCAAATTACCAAGCAAAAACACTTTCTTTTAGCTATAACATAAACAAGCAAGTTCCTTCAAACCCCCTAAGGTTGGTTCGTATATACTAAATCTATATGTGAACAAACATCTCGAGAAGAAGTCTATAACATGTTATGAGAAAGGGGGATGATTTATGTTTCATATGTTTAGATTTGTTTTACATGTTTGTTTTAGGTTTTTTTTTGTTTTTTTACTTATCCTTATGTAATCAAAAGATATATATATATATATAAACAACAAGTTTACTATAAAACCTTATTTTGTGAAGTTTAAAAAGAATGGAAACCTTATTTTGTGAAGTTTAAAAAGAATGGACTTTTTTGTGGACTAGTAAAATACATTTACATGTATATTTTGATTTTTCATTAAAATATATATATGTTTAAAAAAAACATTTATAACTATCAATTGTGTTCTTTGATCTAATCTTTGTTCTTTATGTGAGAAAGAATTATGAATCAATAATATTGAAAGGCATCAAAGGAACCTTAATATAAAGCTAATTATTTAAAATGTGAAATTAAAAATATAAAAATAAAAAGAAACATTTAAAAAAATTATGTTTAAATTTTATTTATTAAATTAAAAAAAATAATAAATAATATTCATCAAAATATATTTTCTTCAAAATAACATATTAATATTGATTTAAATAAAATAAATGTTTTTAAAACTACCAACAAATCATCAAAAGGCATTTCCCATACCTCCCTATTTTTGAGAAGAACGATTAAAAGAAGTGCCACATATTCTCAATGATAACCAATTTTAAACAAAACCTTCTCTTTATAATTCCTAAGTTCCCATAGGAAAGGAAATGCAAAATGCACATCTCCCGGTGTGGAGGTTCTCTTCCAACATTTTAATAAGTATCTCTCTCTCAATTTAAGTTTAGTCGAAGATATTAAATCTAATATGTATCATAATGTACAAATTAGGTTGAGGTGGACAAATAAACAAAGTTAAATGTAAAAGGTCATTGAAAACTCCTAACCATTTGGATTTTGTACAATTTTTTGTTAGTGATAAAAATAATTAATTAAATTTAATTTTAATTTTGTATTATTAGTTCAGTAATATGTTATTTTATCGAATCTTAGAAGACCTCCTTTTCAACAATCTCCATTTTTGTGAAGTTTTGGAAATTTGTGATGAAAAAAATAGGGTTGGGTGAATTGTGCCTGCATAAGCTCTGACACCCTCAAACTCATCCTGATCAAGGTCATCGTAATCTCTCTTGTTGTTGCCCCTAACATATCAAAATGAACACAAAGGGAGGGGTGAAAGCCCCCTCTTACCAGAATGTTACAGATAATGAAACAGATGGTGCCAAGGCCAGGTGACTGCCTTTTGAACCCCCTCCACACCTGGGTGCCAGGAAAATGCATCCCCCAAGCACTAATAGCATCGAAATATATGATAAAATCTACCAAAGTTGGAGAGCATACCCAATTCATGAAGGACCATTCTTTGATCGAAAAAAATTTAGGCCTTTGTCCCTCGGAAAAAGACCTCACTCGATGGATCAAAACTTGGTGGAACCCAAAAGGGGACTATGAGCTTCGAATAAGCTCGAAAGGATTCTTCATGGTCATATTTTACAACCTAGAGGACAAAGATTGAATCTTTGAAAATGGTCCCTACTTCTACAACTCCGCAGGACTATACCTACGCTTCTGGACTGATTGCTTCAGCCCAGAAAAGGAGGATTTTTCCTTCGCTTCAGTCTGTATCTGTCTCTACTCCTTACCTCAGGAGTTCTGGCTTGAAGAAAACTTAATGAGTATTGGAAACATGCTAGGAAGACATGTTAAATCCTCAGAAGCCACCAAGCAAAGGAGATATACATCTTACGCCTGCATATGTGTTTAGATGAATATCTCCAAAGCCCTACCAGGCTCAGTTACATTGGAATATCAGGATGAATAATGGACAAAAACCATCAACTATGAGCATGTCCCTTTTTAATGCAGAAAATGCCACGAACATGGACACCTCTTTAGGGACTTCCCTCTCAATGCTCCAACAAAACCAACTGCTAAAGAGAAGCAGAAGGATGGCTTCACTCAAGTCTTGAATCATAAGAAACAAACTTAGAAAAAACCTAACCAAAGCAGTGGGCACAGGAACTTCAATAGAAACTCCTTTAATGCCCTCAACATTCTTCCAGAAGTTGAAGAGGTCAAGAAGCCTCATAATCCAGTGGAACAACGAAATAATAAAGGTAAAGAGAAACAAAACCTAAATCCAGATACTAAACAAATCATAAATCTGCATCCCCAAGTCCATCCAAACCTAGCTAAGAATGCATAAGATGAAGAAGATAATGTGATGAAAATGTATGAGCAAGAACTAGTGGACATAGATCTAGATAAGTTAGAGGAATCCCTCAATAAACAAGGCCTTAAAACCATACCAATAGAGCAACTGAGGAAGGTCCACAAGGTTTTCCTAGATTCCACTATTGGTGCCACCTCTCGGCTAGGTGTTAGCATGGACCTAGATCCATATCCCAGAAGAAATACCAAAGAAGGCATAAGACGAGGATGAAAATTAGCTCAACAACTGATAAAGGAATCAAGAAACTATTTGATCAACTCGGGTCAGATCCAACATCTACCCAAGAATTTTTTCTTCCACCCACCCAAACCTTTATGATGAAGAACATCACCTAGAATATTAGGGGCCTGAATGGGATATCCAAACAGAGGATTCTCCACAATTGCATAAAATATGAGGATCCAAATATTCTACTGCTACAAGAAACCAAGTGTGCAGAAAACACAGTTGAGGAGCTCTTCAAGAGGTGTTGGAGAACTTATGACTATGTCTACACCAACTCGAATGGAGTAGCAGGGGGCCTTTCCATCCTATGGAATCCATTCATAGTCATTATTGATCATGCTCTCTCTATAGTAAGTACCCTCACCACTCACTATTGATCCATTGGTTCCAACAAAGAAGGAGTGATCACCAATGCATATGGCCCTCAGAATAGCCAAGAGAAGGATGTCTTCCTCAACAACCTATCCTACCTTGGGGCCCTCATAGGACACAAACGATGGATAGCGGGAAGAGATATTAACATCATCCTCACCCTAGAAGAAACAATGGGAGGAAAGAAATGTCTTGACCTATATAGCTTCAAGCTTAGGGACATCATTGACCGCCTCAAACTAGTATACATCGAAATATGCAATGGTTCCTTCACCTGGTCCAATAAACGTTCAGGCCCCCAGCAAGTATCATGTCGGCTAGATCGTTTTTTAATTTCAAAAACCATAATGTTGGAAGGAACAATGGTGGAATCCACTATCCTACCAAAATCTGGGTTGGATCATTGTCCAGTACAACTCTAGCTAAACACGATATCCACTCCCAAATTCAAACCTTTCAGGTTTGAAAAATTCTATTTAACTCATCCAGAGTTTCATGAGCTATCCCAAGTCTGGTGGGCCAATGCGAAGACTCAACAGGGCACCAAGATGTACAGATTCCAGCAAAGGTTAAAACACTTCAAACAACAACTTCGTCAGTGGAATAAGGACATTTTTGGTAACATATTTCAAGATCAAAAAGCACTAGAGAATATACTTGAGGAAATTCAGTGGGAAATAATTCTTGTAGGTTACACAGAAGCCCAACAACAAGAGGAATAGATCTTAAATAAGAATATTGAAGAACGACACAAGCACGAGGAAACTCTTTGGAAACATAAATCTTGGGTCCAATGGCTCAAGGAAGGAGAAAATAACACCAAATTATTTCATCACTCCATGATCCACATGCGCTTCATCAACAGTATTACAAAACTTGATGATGCACAAGGTAACAATATTCTTAACCATGATGAAATAACATCTAAGTTGGTTAATTAGTACAAGAATCTTCTATCAAAGCCCACCATTGACCGAACTCCAGCGATAAATCACATCACTCAACATATTCCAGCACTGATTACTCCAAAATAGAATCAATCCCTCATGCGACCTATAATGCAAGCATAAGTGGACTAGGAAATTAAGGAGATGTCCCTGGGTAAAGCTCATGGGTCTGATGGCTTCACCACAAACTTATTTCACTATTATTGGCCTATGATTTGTGAAGAGGTTTGGAAACTAATTGAGGAATCTCGCACTTCTGGAAAATTCTTCCCTGATCTAAATGCCACATTTATCACCCTCATTCCCAAGGAGGAATGAGTCACCAATTTGAATAACTTCAATCCAATCACACTCTGCAACATAATCTACAAAATTGTCTCCAAGGTCATAGCATTGCGACTCAAACCAGACCTCCCATTCATCATCTCCAATCAACAATCAGGATATGTAGAGGGAAGTCAAATAATGGACAATGTCATTTTGGTTCATGAATTCATCCACTCACTCGAGACCACTCGCACCCCAGGTATGTTAATCAAACTTGACCTCTCAAAATATTTTGATCAACTAAGTTGGCACTACATGAAGGATCTTCCACTCACCTTTGGTTTTAGTAGTGACTGGTCCTCTTGGATAATGAATCTTATCTCCTTTGTCTTCTTCTCCATCCTTGTTAAGGAAGTCCCCTCTCAACCTTTCTCACCCACCCAAGGCATTCCGCAAGGGGACCCCCTTTCTTTTTGTCATCATGGCAGAAGGTTTAGGTCGTTACATCAAAGCTTCCATTCTGGATAGATCTCTCCAAGGCCTCCATCTGCATGGGCTACATCTGACTTCTTCCCACAACCAATTTGTGGATGATACCATGCTCTTGAACTCTCCTATTTCTCAGGAAGCCAACAAACTCAAGAATAATCTTAACGATTTCATTGAATCCTTTGGCACCTCTTTCAATTTGGATAAATCTCATATTTGTTTCTTGAACACTCCCCCAACAATTCAGCTTCATATCTCCCATCTTCTGGGCATACCAATTTTCTCCCTCCCATCCCATTACTTGGGACTCCCCCTTTTAGACTCTGCAACCCAAAATATCTCTTGGCATTCCCTTATCCTCTCAATCTCCAATCACCTTAGCAACTAGACCTTTAGATCTCTCAACCTTCTGGCTAGACTAATCCTCCTTAAATATGTGCTTCAAGCCATCCCTGCCTATATGTTCTCCTCCCTGGAAGCTCCGCAAAATGTCATCAAAAGTATAAGGAACCTACATAGGAATTTCCTCTGGCATGGTCACAATCCCAACAAAAAATGGGCTTTAGTCATCTGGGACAAAGTGTGTAAACCAATATCCATGGGGCGTCTAGGTCTTCGGAACCTAGGTAAGCTAAAAAACACCATGGGGGAAAATATCTGATGGTGTTGGCTCAAAACTCCAGTAAAACTATGGGACAAACTTTGGAAGCACAAATACACTCTGAACACCTCGCAAGCTCAACTCATTTGACTGACAGGTTAGATCCAAGGTTCTATCATATGGAATGCAGCTTGGAAAAATCTATCATTCATACAAACTCACACCTTCTAGGAAATTAGAAATGGTCAGATTGCTTTGTTTTGGATGGACTCCTGGAAACAACTTCCACCACTGCAATCAAAGAATCACCTTCACCCCTACTAGGAACACATCCGTGAATGGAACAAAATCAAAGTGGTTTACTTATGGTTGGATGCCCTTCTTCACCCTCCTTGGTGTAGTTGGAAAATATCCCCACAGGACCTATAGGTGACAACAGATTATGATCTAGAGCTTTGGAGAGAAATGGTAAACCAAAGGAAGATCCTCATAAGTGAGGAGCCATACATTCTCCGATGGGGGTATAACCCCAATGGAGTTTTTACACTCAAAAAAGGTTATCATCTAGAAGAAAACTTCCATAATCAACTGAAAGAGAACCTTTGCAAAATAATATGGAAATCCAATATTTGGCCGAAAATTTCCACCTTTCTCTATCTTTTAGTTCAAAATAAAATCTTGACTTGGGATAATCTTAGGCGGAGAGGATTCATGGGACCCTCAAATTTTCCATCTTTATCAGCAACGGGAAGAAACAATGGATCACATTCTTAATCAATGTCCTTTCAGTGGGCTAATTTGGGATCAGGATTATCAACATATGAGAAGAACCAGAATGTAAATAAATAACATCATAAATACCATCAGAAATTGGGGAAATGGGCCCTTCCAAAGACCCATACTAAACATAATCTAGAAAATCCTTCTAGGTTTCATTGTTTGGATACTATGGAAATAAAGGAACAGACGAATTTTATACTACCAGGCTTCCCCCCCAAATATCCTTTGGTCCACAATCCTCAAGTATGTTTAGGAAACCATTTAAGCCCAATCTTGGACCCGAGATGACCTTCCCTCAGAACCCCTTGATTCCTCCATTCTAGAAACTTGTAATTTATCCCTACCTGTAAACCCTTTTGTCACTCAAACTCACAAAAATTCTTCCATTTCAACCTCCCATTATTGGTCTCCCCCCCCCCCCCAAGGATTCTACAAAATCAAATTTGATGGTGCCTACAAGGGCAATTTTGGTCTGGGAGGATATGGAGCGGTTATTAGAGACAACTCAAGACAAATTCGATACCTCATGGTCGAGCATCTGGGATACGACACGACCAATTCAAAAAAATTGTGGGGCCTCGTTAGAGGAATCCAAATGGCTAAAATTATCATACTTACTCGTCTCATAATAGAATGGGGACTCCAAAGTAATCATTAATCTTGCAACCAAAATTATTAATGGTAATGATCCAGAAAAAATCACTCCAAGTTGGCGTCTCTTAGGCCCCCTAAACAAATTGAAAGCTCTTCTTCAACCCTCTCTCACTCTAATAACATCTCACATATGTCGGGAAGATAAAAAGGTTGCAGACAGATTAGAAAACGAAGGAGTCATCTCTCCCTTGAGAGACATCTTCATCAACACAGAGAAATCTTAGGACTCGTAGTTATTACTTCATTGTAAGGAGTTGTCTCTCAAGAATACCCTTCCCCATATGGGGTAACAGATGGTCAATTGGATAACGTTGGTGTGCATGCAACCAGGGGAGTTATTACCCCCAGTCATTAGCCAAACTTCCAACCCATTTGAATGACGAGATCTTGTGCCACTATTATGGTAGTGCGTTGATTCACCACAGGGAATTTAATGGCTCCTCATGTGAACCAGAGATGGAGTACTGGAGAAGGTACTAGACCTTGGGCTGGTGTCACCTTCACTTTCATGATGCCCCTTACAGTCAATTCGTCAGCCTCTATGAAGGTAAGAGCCCTCGAGAATTCTTTCATTCTCCATCTTCAATTCTCTCTTTGGTTCTTTCTGTTTTCCATGCCTTATGTTGGCACAGGGGCAGACCCAGGGTTCAACGCTTAATAGCGTACCAAAAAAACCCCGACTACCATCCCTTTTGGCAACACGTGTGAAGCAAGTGAGGTCTCACCCAAGGTAGGAACAAGCGGGGGTTACATGTCGCAGGTGTCTATAACCAGGATGGGACACATATCTGTGATAATAACACTCCGCAGGGTATTCTGTTAATGCTTAGAATATGACATGCATTAGTTCATTAGCCTTATTAACATCGCAAAACATACCCAAAGATAGATCAAAGCAGTAACAATAAATGATTATATATCCTGAGCACTTAGCACTGAGTTAGCTATAACATTCATTTATCCTTAACACAAGTAAATCACTAATCAACTACAAATCTATCTATCATACATAATAACCAAAGCACTGATTAGATTCATAACATAAACAACGCAGCACAAATCAAACCAAAGACACAAGATATACATGGTTCACCCCAGTGTGGGGCTACATCCACCAACCACTTAGCCTTATTTATTATCCATTTGAATCTTACATTCATTCACTCCTATGCACTAAGCCACAGAGTCAAGCTTCACATTAGACATGAGATTTACGCATTGAACACCAGATCCTCCTTCCAAAACTAGGTCAAGGCACAGAGCTAATTATATATCAAGCACAGAGCCTTACTCACATACATTCCCTTGCACAAAGCTAATCACATTACTTTCACTTTTCTCTCCACTCTTCTCTAAAATATTCTACTTCTACCATACATTCTTACTTATTTACACTTTTACAAACCCTTACAATAGGGCCAAACATGGGAAAACTCCATGGGATGACATCCCATAACTCATTACAAAAGCCCTAAAGAACCCCTTACTGGGTCCACATAGCCCGCAAAATAAGTGATATCCACGATCTCCGATCCACCTGGGTGCTCCTTCTTCGACCATCGCATCGAAGTCCAAAAGTGGGCCAAATCTAACCAAGGTTTCCTCAAAACTTGGTCGAGGGCCAACAGGCCCCAAACACTCACCCGTGACTTGTCCTGAGTCACTCAAGTCTAGGAAATGTTGCTTCGAAGGCCTTGAGCTTAACTCGGTCTGCCTCAACTTGTTGCTTCGCCTGATCTTCCTTCTCAGCGAGTTCCTGGATCGTCTGCTCTCTAACAGGCCCTTCCAGGCATTGTTCTACTGATGTGCCCACTTGGTATAATTGAGAGCCCTATCCATCAATCTCTTTGAACACCTTGTAGGCTTCATCTTGCACAGGTTGTAGCTTCTGCATGACTTCCATTACTTTCCCCTAGAGGGAAGTGATCTTCTATTGTACTGTGTGCTTCTCTTGGGATCTTTTCATTTTTTCTACCGCGGTGAGAAGCTTCATATGTGCCTGCATGAAAAATGCTTCTTGTTGTGCCTCTTGTAACTGTGCTTCCAGCTTCCTTAGCTCCAGATCCTCGACGAGGCATTCATATGTTTTTGCACTTATATCACTCAGTTTTTTGCATTCCAAGGCGAGGGATCTTATTCTTACTACTATTTTCTTAGTGGTTTCCTCCCTCTAGTCACGCACGTCCTACGGGGTGCTCGGTACTACTTGGGTCTCTATTTCTATTATCCTAGCTTGAAGCTACTGGATGATCTCAGCAAGCTTCACTATTTGAGCATTGATCAGCTCTTGGTCCTCCTTTACCAAGCCTGGTATAGATTGACATGCTTTACTCACCGCTTCTTTGACTACGGCCCACTCTGCAAGCAACTGCACTTTGTCCTTCTGTAGCTGATATTTTTCCTTCTGGAGCATCGCCTGAAACTCTTCTCTCTCACTTTCATAGGCAGCTACACTATACCATGCTAATCATAATTGTTCTAAGGCTTCATCTTTCTCTTGTTTCAAGGATTCTATAGCCTTCTCCTTCTCATCCTGGACTCTCTAAAGTCAATATTCTATCACATTCACAAGTCTTCTCAATTGGGTTGGTTCATCCCCCAATTCTACAGTCTTCGACGAGGAAGTCGTAGTGGTTACTGCATGGACCAATCAAACAACTTGTTGTACTTCCTTCAATTCCTTCTCAATTCTCCCATATATCTCCTCCTACTTCTCTCCATATCTCTGCAAGATGTCCTCATAAATTTCCTCCATAGCTCCGCAAACTAGAGTGATATCGTCCTCCATGACCCTGGCCTCTGTTGGAAGATTGGTTTTTGTCATTGATGCCAACCCTAGTCATGGGTTTTGGACCGCAAGATTGATGAAGGTATTTGGACATGAAGGAAAATGAACATGCAGATACAACACCCATGGATGGATAGTATACATCATATTGTTTCCGATGGTATGTGGCACGTCACGTGGATCCTCATGGTTTATGAGAAATGAATTTTTGAAGATGACAAAGTGAATTGAAGAAGGAAATACATGTAGGCCCTGAAGATAATTAAAGAAAAGAATTACAAAATAAGAAAGTGTCAGGTTGGCCCTAATGTTAAAAAAAAGTGACATAAATGGTATAAATAAATATCATTATACATTCATTTGATACACAATTCGAATTTCAGAGGAAATCAGAAGTAAAGAAGGCCAGATTTCAAGGGAGGATGAAGTCTTTCGGTGATGTGTTCTAAAGGTATGTTATTGTCGGGTCATCTTACCATTTTTTCTATAACTTTCTTTTTAGAATGATTCATATGGTGAAATTGCTATGGTATTGAGAAGACATATCAAGGTACCTATGGTAGAAATTTCAGCTCTTGATTTGCTATAATTCTGGAGATACACTTTGTGGAAGATAGGGTTTGTGACCAGTCCTGAAGCTAGTCAATAAACAGGTGTTCTAGGTAAAATAGTCATAACTTCTTCATAGAGAATCCAAATGATGTTGAAAAATTTCATTGGAAAGAGTACGGACTTTAGTTTCTTGTGTGTGAGTTTCAGAATCTAATGTTACATATTGAGCGCAGGGCATTCTGTACAAGTTTGGTCTCCTAAATAAACTAGAATTGAACAAGGTCTACCATTCTCTCTATAACTTCATTTTGGGGAGGATTCAAGGAGTGAAACTTGGATGAGTTTCAGAGAATACATTGAGTAATATTATCTATTGGATCAGAGTACTCTAAGAATTGAATAATTGCATAAATTGAAGAAGTCTCAAGAAGCATTATCAGGTTTTATGTGATGATTGGTTGATGGTGATGATTTAATGTAAAGTTTTATTATCTCTCATATATTCTTGGGTGGAAGGAAGGAGAAAGGATGGAGAGTTCAACTCTCTCTTGATATTGGAGGATTGTATCTTCCTCTTGGAGTTTTATCCCTCCCTTTACATTTGAAAGTTGTAGCTACCTTTGGAATTCATTACTTCCCTTGAACAATAACTATTGATTATTTCTCATATATTGTGCATGGTGTATTGTGGTGTATTGGTGTAACTCTTATATTATTGTTCATTTCTCATTGGATATAATTGAATGGTTTAAGTATAAGTTGAAAAAGGTTTTAAATTGTACTTGATACTGATTCACCCCCCTCTCAGTATCAACAAATGGTATTAGAGCAGGTTACCTTCCGTACAGTTTAACCACTGGAAGGAAGATCCTAAGAAGAAATGGAAGAGAAAATTCCAAATGGGATTCCACCATTTGATGGAAGAAATTTTGAATACTAAAGTAATATAATGGAAACTTACTTGAATCTCTTGGGGCATATGTTTGGTTCTCAGTTGCTTCAAGATAAAATGCTTTGAAGAAACCAAAGACTACAGCTCATAAGGAAGAAAAAAGGAACAACAAATTGGCAATAGATACCATCCTGGATGGATTGACAGATTCAATGAAATCCAAGGTGGGATCATGTGCATCATGAGAAGATATTTGGGACAAGCTACAAGACCTTTATGTAAGGGAAGAAGTAGAAGAAGAAGAAGAAGAAATTGAAGCAAATTACAACATCTCAGATTTCAAAGAAGAAAATAGAGGTCAATTCTTTTGTTTTAATTGTGAAGGAGTAGGTCATGTTGAATTTGAATGTCCTCATCCAAGGATTGAAATAAATGACACTAAAGAAGAAAATTCCAATGAAGAAGAAGAAATTCATGAAGAAAAAATTATTCAACAAGAAGATGAGAATCTTAAAAAATTGAATCATGTTGAGATTGAAAATAGAAAGCTCAAAGACACACAAAGAAAACTAAGAATTGAATTGGATAGTTGTAAAAAGACAGTTTTATGCTTGAAGAAACAATTAGAACACTTTTAGAAACTAAGAGAAGAAACCATTTCCTTGAAAAATCTACTCGAAGAAGAAAGAAGAATAGGAGAAGTAAGGAATGTCCAAATGATGAAGAAAGAATAAGATTGTGAAAAACTTGAACAAGAAGTAGTCTCGTTGGGGAAGAGATTAAGAAACTCTCAAGTGCCAAAAGACTTAACACATCTTGGATGTATGGGTGAAACTTTATACAAAGAAGATGCAAATACCAACAAGAAGGTTGAAGAAAGAGCTACACAGATAGTTGATGAGAAGTGGACCAGGATACCAGAAAGAAGGAATGATTACAAAAGAGATGAGTATCCAAGAAGACCTCCTACCTTCAGGAATCAAAGAAGCTTCAATCAGTATGAAGGAAACTACAGAAGAATAGATCATGAACCCAGATGGACTACATCACAAAGAAGCCCACTTACTCCAAGGTATCAAAATTTCTTTCTTGGTCATTGTTATACTTGCAAAAAATTTGGACATAAGGCAATTAATTGCAGAATCAATGAAAGGAACACATACGCAAGAAAAATGAATGGTGTAAATAGAAGATATGGAAATAACCATGGATTTTTCAACAGAAGTTATAATTCATTTTCTCCATTGATGAACAAAAATATTGCATGCTACAAATGTAATTATCTTGGTCACAAAGCACGAGATTGCAGATATATGAATGAAGATGTCCCTATGCCAACCACAATATGGAAAAGGAAGAAGATTCCAAACAATGAAGATTGTCGAATAGAATTGACCGTTGAAAAATGTAAAGAAGAAGATGAATGGTACATAGACAGTGGATGTTCTTCACACATGACCAGGAATCAAGACAAATTCATCAACTAGAAGAGAAAGGGTGGCAATGTTGCATTTAGAGATGACTCATCTGCCAAAATAATTGGAGAAGGTGTAGTAGAGATTGGAAGCAAAAATGTAAAAGCAAAGAATGCCCTATTGGTTGAAGACTTGAAGCATAATCTACGCAGTGTTAGTAAAATGTGTGATCAAGGATACACTCTTACGTTTGACTGCCGAAAATGTAAAATTAGAGAAAATAACTCAGGAAGATTGGTTGCAACTGCAACAAGAAGACCAAGTAACATATATGTTCTAAAACCATGAAAACTCTTCAAGGAAGAAAGAGACCATAAAAATGAAGTGTTATTAAGTGCTATATGTTCAGGGGGAGTAACCTCAAAGAAGAGAGTTACCATTTGCCATTAAAGTCAAGGGGAGCAACCTCAAAGAAAAGAGTTACCTTTTTCCATTAAAGTCAGGGGGAGCAGCCCCACCCTTTTCCATTGATGTCAAAGGGGGAGCATGAGTGTTTCCATCAATGACAAAGGGGGATATTGTTGGAAGATTGGTTGTTGTCATTGATGTCAACCCTAGTCATGGGTTTTGGACCGCACGATTGATGAAGGTATTTGGACATGAAGGAAAATGAACATGAAGATACAACACCCATGGATGGATAGTATACATCATGTTATTTCCGGTGGTATGTGGCACGTCACGTGGATCCTCATGGTTGAGGAGAAATGAATTTTTGAAGATGACAAAGTGAATTGAATAAGGAAGTACATGTAGGCCCTGAAGATAATTAAAGAAACGAATTACAAAATAAGAAAGTGTCAGGTTGACCCTAATGTTAAAATAACGTGACATAAATGGTATAAATAAATATCTTTATACATTCATTTGATACACAAGTCGAATTTCATAGGAAATCAGAAGTAAAGAAGGTCGGATTTCAAGGGAGGTTGAAGTCTTTTGGTGATGTGTTCTAAGGTATGTTATTTCCAGGTCATCTTACCATTTTTGCTATAAAAAAAATTTTAGAACGATTTAGACGGTGAAATTTCTATGGTATTGAGAAGACATATCAAGGTACCTATGGTAAAAAATTTATCTCTTGATTCACTATAATTATGGAGATACACTCTGTGGAAGATAGGGTTTGTGACCAGTCCTGAAGCTAGTCAATAAACAGGTGTTCCGAGTAAAAAAATCATAAATTCTTCATCGAGAATCAAAATGACATGGGAAAAATTTCATTGGAAATAGTACGGACTGTAGTTTCTTGTGTGCAAGTTTCAAAATCTGATGTTAAATATTGAGCTCAGGGAATTCTGTACAAGTTCGGTCTCTTGAATAAACCAGAATTGAACAAGGTCTACCATTCTCTCTATAACTTCTTTTTGGGGAGGATTCAAGAAGTGAAACTTGGATGAGTTTCAGAGAATACATTGAGTAATATTATCTATAGGATCAGAGTACTCCAAGAATTGAAGAATTGCATAAATTGAAGGAGTCTCAAGAAGCATTATCAAGTTTTATGTGATGATTGGTTGATTGTGATGATTTAATGTAAAGTTTTATTATCTCTCATATATTCTTGGGTGGAAGGAAGGGGAAAGGATGGAGAGTTCAACTCTCACTTGATATTGGAGGATTGTATCTTCATCTTGGAGGTTTATCCCTCCCTTTACATTTGGAAGTTGTAGCTACCTTTAGAAGTCATTACTTCCCTTGAAAAATAACTATTGATTATTTCTCATATATTGTGCATGGTGTATTGTAGTGTATTGGTGTAACTCTTATACTATTTTTCATTGATCATTAGATATAAATGAATGGTTTAAGTATAAGTTGAAAAAGGTTTTTAATTGTACTTGATATTGATTCACCCCCCTCTCAATATCAACAACATCCAACTAGGGCTTATTAGCAAGCGCCTTCTTCCTTGATGAAGGTTTCTTTGGAAAAAACTTCATTTTCTGCGATGTTACTGTCCCAACAGGGGGATCCTCAAGTGGAAAGATGGTAGATTCACCTCCTCCTTTCCTTTCTTCTCCTTCATTTCCTCCTCCTTGTCCATTTTCTTCGTCTTCTCCTCCTGCTCCGAGAGAGCCAAACCCATTTTCTTCAAAAGCATTGTCCTCTTCATCAGTCTCTATATCCTAGGCTTCCTCCTACTTTTTCTTATTCTTCATCTCGCTGGATTTTCCAACATGCTCGACCCGGATGACTATGGGACTTCCTATGGTGTTAGTGTCGGAGAGTTTTTCATCAATGACAAGTACAAGAAATTCCTCCGGCCACTCCTTTGTAATTTGCTCCATGTCTTCATCTGTCATCTTGTAGTACGACTGTAATTCTTCCTGGTTCTCATCTCTATGTGCAGTGATGTAGATGAAATGTGGATCTACATGGAACTTTGCTATTGGTTGGTACCGGTGCAAGGTGCACGGTATCATGTGTGAAAATTATTCAATGGTAACCTTTAATTGTTGATAGTATGCATGAAATATAGCGTTGGACTGCCACTACTTCATCATGTTTTTGGTGTACCATAGGGTTGAAATCCGAGCGGCCAACGGCTCCGAGGGTTTGATCTCTGGGAAGGTTTCTCCTTCAGGCATTTTCCAAGTGACAAATGTGATAAAAATGATCAACCAACTATAGTGGAATTCATATCCCAAATCATGGGCTTCGCGGAAATCTTTCTCTAGTTCATTGACGAGGTAAATCTCTGAGTTCATTTACATGCCCTCCACACATTTTCCTACGAGGTCCACCATGAATCTGGTGACCTGTGTGGGGGATTTATTCCTTACTAGATTGCCATATATGAGTTGGAAACCGAGGAGAACTGCGCCATCTTGTATAGAGGCTACCTTGTAACCTCGCTCTCCTTTTTTGACTTCTCCATAAGATTCCTTGATGCATTGTGTCAGGGAGCAGTCCAAGGCCTTCCCTAGATAAAATTGTTGAGGATCAGGTCCCTTCATGATTAATCCTATGATCTGGTGGATCAGCGTCAGATCCATGGTAATTCTTCTATCGAGCCACAAGTATCCTCCATGATAGCATAACAGGAGGAGTTTAATGCAAGCATTAACCTCTTGGTGGAAGCAAAAATGGGTGATCTTCATCACATTCAGCACAGTGGACTGTGCCAACCCCTTTATCCATGGTTGTGAGATGAGGCAAGGCTTCTTCCCTGTTGACTTCGTGAGATAGAGATACGGCGCCAACATGGCGTAGTTCTTTCAGTCTTCTAAATTGAAGTCGTTGTTCTCAATAGTGGGATCTATTCTAACTGACTCCCAACTATGTGTATTCCTTTCAGAATGTACACAGTGAAAACCGTGTACTCATAATCTCGAGGGGTGCTATAATGGTTAACTGCTCCAACCAAAGGTGGGATATACTAAGGTAGGATCGACGGTATCTTCTTCTCATTAGCCATATCAGCGCAGTGTGTACTTTTTTGCTCAGTCACGGGGTTGACATGGCCATAGCAACGTCCAGTTGAAGGGGAAGCCTGCAGTCCCCTAGTCGATGATGCATGGACACCTTCAGATAATGGTTTGTTGGCCATTAGCTTCTTGAGGAATTCCTCGACAGACTTCTCTAATTCACTAGGTTCGCCCGACATTCTAACTTTTAGATAATCAGGTCAGGGTAGACGAACAGATAGGCAGGGTAGAAAAACAAACAATGAGGTCTAGTTTCAGATAACACGGCTCGACACACAAACAATTCTCTTATTGGCTTAGTTAATCATGGGTAGAAAAAAGTGGTCCCGACGCAGCGTCCAATGGGTTAAATAAGATGGGCATTGAGAAAATTCTTCCAATGGCCAGGAATGCTTCCATTAATGTGAATATGTCCATTATGGCATAGTCTCAACATCCAAAAGCGATCCATTGGTCCATAAATGTGTTTTCTAACCATCCTAGAGCATTGTTCTAATGTTTGGGGTGCCTCCAATGGTCATATAACTTCGCCATGGCGAATTCCCATTCTATGCTGACCTATTGTTCCAGCGAGGTTCAAATCCTATGAACCTGCCTCCTACGAGGTTCCAATCTGCAAAGTCTTCCATCTGTTCTACGTAGCTTCTTACATCTTTTCCAACTTAGCTGTTTTTTTATTGAGCTTCCTTGCCTTCTTTCCTGTGATCTGAGTTTCTCTAACTATTTCTGGAATCCTCTTTCCATTCTTATTCATATCTTCCCCTAGCATAGTGACTTTAGACTGTTGATGTGCCCTCAAAGGGTCTGAAGTTAATATCCCTTCTCTTAATACTTCCTAGGTGGATATACTTCTTTCTGGAATAGATAGGCCCTTCAAATCGTTTTGCATTTTTTTAACCTTGATGGCTAATTCTCTTTCTTTTCATTCCTCCTATGTTGTTACTCTGTTCTATTGCTTTGACTTATCCTCTCATTCTTCTATTAGCCGATCTATTTTTCTAGCTATTAAATCCCTTAGCTCTTGCTTTTTCTTTTCTGTAGCTTCTTCCTCTGCTTTCCTTCTGATCTGATCTATCTCAATCCAAGTCTTACCTAGAAAAAGTTGGAAAGGGGCACTGTCCCCAACAAACTTAATGACTTCAAATTCCTCTTCAGTCGATGTTCCATGAAAAATAATAGGTACATTAGTAACTCTTCCAAATAGGGTTATCATCTTTCCTTTAAAAAAGCCTATCCTTCTTAATGAAGGTACCACAGTAGGTTTTCCCAAAATTTCCCAAGTTTCTTTTGTCATAATATTCACTTGTGTTTCCTCATCCAAGATATAGTCTATGTCGAAGTATTTTATTCTTGCACTTATGCATTGTTTTACTTCCAGGATCTCTGGTAAGATGACATATTTGTGAACATCCATCATTTCTTTCAACTATACTAATGTAGTCTGAAATTTTTTTGATTCTTTCTCCAACATGCCCTTAGTCTCTTGACTTCCTTCATAGTTTTATTGTCTTATGTTCATCCTTTCAAATTTAGCAATCATCCTTGGACAATCCTCAACTTCATGACCAACAATCTTACAAAAAATACAAATAGGACATGTGTCATGGCATTCCTTAGAAAGATGTCTCGGTATTATGCAGTTATAACAAAAAGTTAGTCCTCTTTTTCTTTTAAATGTTCCACAACCTCCTTTGTATTCGCACTAGGGTCATAGTGTTGGACCTACAATCTGCAAAAACATTTTCTAGGTTTCTGCATCCACTTATTAGTCCAAAAACTCTTTCTATGCATAAGAATAACATATGTTTCTTCATTTCCATTATATTTACTCAAATCAACTCTTTCTTTCAACTACGCCCTAGCCTTCAAACTAGGACAAAATCTATTAAACATAATTAGGTTCATGCTTTCAAAACGAAAATTTTCACTTATCTTACTCTTGTCAAAGCACAAAGATTTACCTCTTTTAAGATCTTACCTCTTTACTTCAGATCGGATTTCTTTCTTAGCACAAAAATTCTCAAGTCAAGTATAGTATTGCACATTTTAGCAACAGATCTATGCATAGAGCTTCTCTTTTATTTACTTTAGTTCCCAACAATCACAGTTTCAGGTCACGACAAAGGAACCATTTGTTGGCACAGGGGTAAACCCAGGGATTAGCACTTAACAATGCACCAAAAAAACCCCAACTACCAGCCCTTTCAGCAACACCTGCAAAGAAGGAGAGGTCTCACCTGAGGTAGGAACAAGGGGGGTTACAGGACGCAGGTGTCTGTAACCAGGCTGGGACATAGATATGTCATAATAGCACTCTGTAGGGTATTATGTTAATGCTTAGAAGATGATATGCATTAGTTCAGTAGCCTTATTAACATCGCATAACATACCCAAATATAGATCGACTCAGTAACAATAAATGATTATATATCCTGAGCACTTAGCTTTGAGTTATATATAACATTCATTTATCCTTAACACAAGTAAATCACTAAGAAACAAAAGATCTATCTATCATACATAATACCAAAGATCTGAGTAGATTCATAACATAAACAACAAAGCACAAAGAAAACCAAAGACACAAGATATACACGGTTCACCCCAGTGTGGGGCTACATCCACCAACTGCTTCGTTTTATTTATTATTCGTCTAAATGATACATTCATTCACTCCTATGCACTAAGCCACAAAGTCAAGCTTCACATTATACATGATATCTGCACACTAAGCACCAGATCCTCCTTCCAAAACTAGGTCAAGGTAGAGAGCCAATTCTCTATCAAGAATAGAGCCTTACCCACATACATTCCCTTGAAAAAATCTAATCACATTACTTGCACTTAGCTCTCCACTCTTCTTTAAAAGCTTCTACTTCTACCATACATTTTTACTTTATTATACTTTTACAAACCCTTACAATAGGGCCAAACATGGGAAAACCCCATGGGCCAATATCCCATAACCCATTACAAAAGCCCTAAAGAACCCCTTACTGGGTCCACATAGCCCGCAAAATAAGTGAAATCCACGATATCAGCTCCGTGTGGGCGCTCCTTCTTCGACCATCACGTCGAAATCAAAAAGTGGGCCAAATATGACCAAGGTTTGGGAGGTAATATGGGGTACCTAGGGAGGTACCCAATGGGAATGTAGTTATGTGTTATTAGTGGAAGTCATTTAATATATGGGAATGTGGTCATTGAATGTAAGATGGACTAGGTCCACTATATTAATAAAGGCCCACTATGGTAGTTGGATGTAATAAATGTGAGAAGGCTCTCTAGAAGGTTCCTAGGAGATAGGGAGAGCTATATAAAGAAGTCTAGGCAATGTAATGAAACATAGTGAAGAATATTGTGATTGTACAAGCAAGGATTGCTTGAGGAGTTTTATCCTTCCATAAGGATTAATATATGGTGTTACCCTACCTCAAGGGTTTTCTCTTTTCTTGTGTTCATGTTATGGTGAATGGTTTATGATTTATTCTTGGTTATTTATGAAGTATATTTGTAGATCTGGTTTAGGTACTTAACACCCTTACTGGGTCCACATAGCCCGCAAAATAAGTGAAATCCACGATATCAGCTCCGTGTGGGCGCTCCTTCTTCGACCATCACGTCGAAATCAAAAAGTGGGACAAATCTGACTAAGGTTTCCTCAAAACTTGGTCAAGGGCCAGCACCTTCCTATTGTGGGCACCCTCCTATGGAATCCTTACCTCTATTGGTCACCCTCTTCAGTTTCCATTTCACCATTGTTGTTCCTCTATCCTGGTTTTCTCTAAACTAGTGTTCTTTTTGCCTCCTTGCCCCATTTTCTACTGTAACCCCTCCACCATGCCTAGAGAGCATGGAAAAACTAAAAGAGGGCCTCATTATTATAGCTTCAATGTGTGGTGCAACCACCCTGATCCCTCATATCCCTCCCCTCCAACCACCATCTCCCCTAGCATTGGACAAAACTAGCCTGAGTTTCCTCCCCCCTTCCTTCAACACCCCACACTTGCCTCCACCCCTTTATGACACTATGCTTGATCCTAGAAGTTTCCTTGTGGATGAAGAAACTCTTTCTCTTGAGATTCATTGTTTGGGAGCCCTACCTGAGAATTGCATCATCACTAGGCCCTAGGTCCAGTCTCTGGAGCAAGGTGGATGTATGGTGGAGGAAGAAATTCCCCCAAGTTGGATGACAAATTGGATAGACCTAAACACAACCCTGGAGTTGGACATGGAAGAAATTACACCAATAGGTTTTGATGCAGACAAATCTCCTCACGAGGACACAGATGGGAAAATTGAGCAGCCTTTGCTCACTCCTCATTGTTTTTTGGAAGACCATCTTCAGCTGATCTTTGATATGCAATGAAGCCTGGAAGACCAAATTCATAATCAAAGCATTCTCAGTCGATGCATGGACCTCATGTTCAACTTCCTTTCGATCGCACCAGCTAAAACTCGTTGTTTGACCTGCAGACAAAGGTTCCTCTTCACCTATAGCACTGATGGACACCCAAGTTTGCAAAATTTCTAGCTTATCTCTCTTTTTTCATATTAGGAATCAGCTTCGGATTATTTTAGTTTTGTTAAATTCTCTAGTGTATGGCAACAACCATGGAAGATACATTTTTTGGTGCATGATACCAGACACGTCTTATGTATGGAACATGAGATTTGTCACATTAAATCTTCGAATTTCAGTTATGATTTCCAAGTTTTTCTGCAAGATAGTTGTTCTGGTTTCCCTGATGTGGAAGAACAAGTGGAAAGAAATGAACATTGTATTGTTTTGATGCTTTTAAGGTAATATATTTCCTCTTTTATTTACAAAATATATATATATGATATTTTATCATTTATTTTTTTGTGTAAAGAGTTTTGATTTATGTTTATTAAAGGTAATTAGATGGTTGGGCATTTCAATCTAATCTACTTTTAAGATCAAAAAATGTGTATATCTTAAATCCACACTTCATAATAGTTCATTGGGTGTTTCAACCTAGTTGACAAAGATTAGAAAAAAAACATCTCTTAATTCAGACTAAAATGTATCACATTATTAATTTAGAAATTGGCTTACCCTCACTGGAGAAAAAATAGTGTTATTGTCTCTAGTTACGATATAAGTCACAAGAAAAAAAAATTGAGCTTCCTTTGCAACTTTCACATTGTGAACTGTTGATTATACATTAAAACTAGGCTCATTTTCAAGACATGCATCCCCTAACCTATAATTACATAAAATTTCATATAATAGGACACCTACTTTCATGGTGCTTGAAGGATGGACCTTTAAACACAATAATTTTTCACATCACAAATAACTCATTTTTACAACTTTGGAAGGGAAAAATAATAACCCTCAAAGGGTGAATCGCTAAGCACAAACACTTTCTTTTAACTAAGCTAAAAAGCATGTGTGTTTTCTATCGAGCATCCTTCCCATTTTTACAAACACACATAAGAGTGAACCCTTAAAATTACATGCACTTTCTCATCACAAAGACAACCACGAAGGTCACGATATCACACAATCTATACTTTCCCAAAGCCTAAATCCAAGTAGGCCTAGATTAATGTAACATAGAGGAAGTCCTATCACTGTCACCCCAATATGATACATCTTTCTATTTAGGAGGAGAATAAACTCACTCCAAGGGAGACATCCCAAGACCTAGTTGGTTGATGAAGGGAGATAAGTCAACGGTAAATCCCACACTTTTCTCTAGGTCACTAAAAAAAGAAGTCACTTGGTACGGTTTAGAGGGTCAAGGAGAAATTCAAGGTGAATGGTACCTACCCTTTACCAATGAAACAACAAATGTTAGCAATAACCAATGATATCAATGTCTCAAATTAATGACTTCAAAATGGAAATATGCTACTAAAACACTCTTATGTATAGACAAAAGATAGAACATATAGCAGCAACAATATGTCAAGAAATTGCAAGTTCTAATGACAAAAATGATATAAAGACTTTGCAATTTTATAGTAGTTTCTCAGTTACAATTTCAAGATTAAAATAAGTCAATAAATGACTTAAATAGGATGTCAAAACACTTGTAACAACAGCAAAATAAATAATGATGACAACAACAAAACCACTTCAGAAAGTACATAAATTGGGCAATTAAACAAGCACTTTAGCATATAATGATAGTAGTTTGCCTAGTACAAGTGTTGGGTGGTTTTGTAGACAGTTTGAGGGATGTTAAGGGGATAAAATGATGGCTGTAATAGTAGTTACAATATCAAAAACAACTTCAACAACTTCAGAATTTTTCACTTAGAACAATAGCAAAGGGAAGGCTAGAGCCTTGGGATGATAGCACCTAGGCTAGTGCAAATTTATGGGTTAGTTTTAGAGGTTAGTATGCTGATTAGAGCTGCTCAATAAAGGTTCTAGCAAAAAATATAGTGGCAGTAATATGGTTGCTAGTGTTAGTGAGAGTTTCAAGAAGATAGTTTGAAAGTTTGTTTGATCTCATTCATCCACAAGAGTATAGAAATCAGTGCCTTTTAGGGGCTTATGGAGTCAATAATAGTAACAATATCACTTGGAAAATAGAATAATGATAATTCTTATCTAAGGGAATAGGTATATGCAAGAGGTGTTAGCACTTCAAGGCCTCAAGTATCTAAATCTTTAATGGTGGTTTTGTTAGAGAGTAGGCACTTCTAGGCCCTAGCATACCTTCCTTCCTCATTTTTTTTTGAAAGACAATTTAATTGGTGACTAGAATGAGATTACTAGAGATCTAGAACTTTAGGGCTCTAATAATCACTCCCAATAAAATGTATAATTGGCAAGATCAATCTAGTAGAAGAGTTATAGGGAGAAAGAAGCATTTGTTGTTTTTCCTCTAGGGTTTAAACAAACAATTTCATAATCTTAGACATGAAACAAGTAAATTTTACCACAAACACCCATAGCATGAATAAAAATGCATATTTTCTACTTACTTCACCAAGAATATTCAAGTCAAACCCTAGTTGAAGACCATTCCACCATGAAAAATGCCAAAATACACCACCATAAAGCTCTCCCAAGAGATGTGCACTAGTTATTTCAGCCAATAACCCTTAAAGAAGGAGAACATTTCAGACCACCACATGTGTATGATGAGTTATCATGAAAAAATGAACTTATCCAACCATATTTATATGGGAAATCTTGGCTAATTAATCCAACAATTGTGTCTTTTCATAAAATAGAGCCTGCATGTCAATTTGCTCTCTAAATTCAAAATTAAATCAACTTTCAAAATTAAAACCCTGAAGAGGGTGACATCAGCCTTCCTAGGGTGACGTTAGCCTTCCTAGGGTGATGTTAGGCCTCCTCCATGAGACGTTGATGCCATCAAGAAAAACGTTGGGACTCCAAAGGCCCTCCTTCATGCCACACGTGCCAAAACTGTAGCCCAACATATCTCCATGTCAAACCCTAGTCATGGGTGACGTCATGGAGCTACTAGGGTGACATTCAAGGCCTCCCAAGGTCAATGTTCAGATGGGAAGAGCATGAAACCCTAGGTATGGGTCTTCCACAATGCCTCCAAATGACACATCCTTCCTTCATCTAGTTCAAGGCTACAGTCTCTTCTTACCCCTGGTTGTGGTTTCAACATCCATCTGTGGGCTTTGAGCCCCCATGAAGGTCTGATCTAATCATTCCCTCAAGTGTACTTGTCCAACAGGAAAGGTCCTACAGAAACAACAAGTACTCCCTCCAAGGGTTCATAAGTCACAAGAATCATATCACGTAAATCACATCCAATAATTAAATTACCAAAACATGTGCATCAAACCCCCCTTAACCCCAAACCAATGCTCAAAGATGTTATGCAATTTGAAAAGTTAGGTATGGAGAGGGCCTCAAGCTACCCTATTGGGATAACCTCTCTTAATTTTGGGGTGTTTCCCAGGTGGATTCTATTCCAGTCATGTAACTATATGAGGTGGCATGGGGTGCATGTGATAATAAGGAAATGTAGAATATTACCTGTGGGTGCCTTTGTGGAAGGTGAGTTTCACCTTGTCATGAATGAAATTGTTTCCTATCCCATTCATTGTCATTTATTCTTAGCTTTATTTCTTTTGATATTTTTCTCTTGTGCTTCAAGGGAATAGTTGAGATCCATTGTCCTGTTTGATGACCAGAGGTGACAACGTTATCCACAAACATTTCACAGAAATGAGAATGATGGATTGTAATGAGACCCCATTTCTCTTGGCTATACCACCAAGAGCCACTACCCTGGTTTGGTGACGATATAGGTGGTAATTTCATACCACTACATGCCCATGGTCCTAATAGGCCAACTCTTGATGAGACCTCCTATATATAAACTAACACCTTGAGTGTTTATGTTATCGTTAAGGTCCCCTTTTTTTACTAAGAATCCTTTCACTTCTTTCTCGGGGATCCTTGGGCGAAGCATATCAAAGATTTCATATTTGTCTTTAAAAATTTTCCAACTACTTTTACCCTCTGGGCCTTTAGCCCCTTATTCCCACGAGGTAAGCTACAACCCTTCCTAGTGTAGCCAATCCCAATGCCAAAACAAGGAAGGGAAGATGGAAGGAATAAAGATGGAAAGTGGTAAGTATGAAGGGAACAGACGATGACTTTTCAAATATCCACCCAATAGAAACCCATCCCAAAGGGAAATCAACTTACTAGGGTATTGTGTCACCCTTCCAAGTTTCAAAGAGGAAAAGAGAATAATTTCCAAGAAAATGTCATGAAATGAAGAAGGATTTAATACAACATGTTCAAGTGCTTCAAAAGTAAGGGTGATACATACCATGATACCCAGACTCATTACCTCATGGAGAAATACTCATTGCTACTTTAAGACCAAGTTGGTGCAATGGATACTTTTATTGGTGATATGTGGACCGCACTGAGGAAAAAAGGGGACCTCTGGGGCCATGCTTAAGTCGTCTGACTCTTATTACTCCATGTCTATGACCTTTGGAACTTGAGACTTGATCTCCTTAGTTATTTGTAGGATAGGGGATAACATCTGGCTCCAAATTAGGGACATGTTCTCACTATAGAGTGCATGAGAATCTCCATATGTCTGGTATGACCTGTGCATGCTAAATCTCCACAAAAGAGAATAGTAATCCCTCGGGTGGTGATATCACCCCTCATCCATATATGATAAAATAATCTCTAGTATAACATATGATTATGAGCATACATATATACATAATGAAAAATTACAATATGAAACATACAACTACAACTATGCTAACATGATGTGCAATGGTATGTACAATGGATGCACATGCCTACCTATCCTAACTTACCTATACTTACCTGTCAAATGATAGGTATAAGAATACAACCAATACAACCACTCTAGCAATGTATCATAACACATGCCTATGTGATTCATAATAAACCAAAACAATGACAAGTTAAGCACAAAATATGCATGAATTAGAGCATGCATTATATCATAGGAAATCGTAAATTCTTGCCCATGGACGTGGGAGGGAGGGACAAAATCATGCCAAGTCACCCTTCCAGAAAAGTGATCAATCCATCTCAAAAAAGGATTATGAGAGTTAAAGTACTCAAAGGGTTGGCTCAAAGAGTCTGAGGGTTTACTACCTTGGACATCATCACTCCCTGGAGTCTGAGAAGGGTTTAACAAGAACTTAGAGGGAAACTGACAACTTCTCAGGGGAAAGCTTAAAGATTGAGATAATCAACTTCTTAAGGCATTCAACCTCCTCTTTAATTCTAACGGAATTTTTTTCCATAAATAAAACTTGAAACAAGAGACATGTTCCCCAAATGCATCCTTAGTGACATAATTTATAACGAAGTAAAGCAATCAGAGGGAGGTGGAGAACCTTGTCACAAGTATTCTACTTTAGGCAAGCAACGTCCCCACCTTTATCAAAATTTGAGCACAACAATGGTTGATAATATTATTCATAGAATAAATCCAAGTGTTCCAAGGAATACACATCAAAATCCTCAAGGTATGACCGAAAATCATCAGTAGAGCATTGCACTGGGTCATCCTTGGGTGCTTGGAAAACTTTTGTAATTATATCATCATCTCATTGTCGAACGTCAAAATTATTAGGAACGTGATATGATTGTTGTAAAGGAAACATTTGAAGATATCCTTCCATATCATAAATGGGATCCTCATCAAAACCAATCACATCCCACTTACTTCTTCCAACATGTATGAACTCATCAATATTATCAACCATGTTACTACCTTTATCATAACAAGAAGGATTTAATGCATCCAAGGGCTCCTCTAATGCTTCTTCACTTTCCAAATCATATAATAAAGCATCATCAAAATCTTGGAAAGAGAAATAACTTACCGTGTTCACTTCTTATTGTGCAGGAGTGTCAAAGGCTTGGATGACTTCATCAAATGGAAGAGCATCCAGTACATCATCCCCAAGACTCATCTCTTTAATCATCTTTTTGCCTTCACCAAAAAATTAAGGACCTAGCTCATCCAGGGGTTCCTTTACTTCTTCACCTTCTGAATCATAGAATAAAGTGTCATCAAAAACCTGGAAAGGAAGGCGATTCACCCCATTCTCTTCATCTTGTGGAGGAGAGATAGGATCTTGGAGATCTTCGTCGAATGGAGGAGCGAATACTAGTGCTTCATCCTCATAACTCACTTCTTTAGTCAAGTCTTTATTGCATTATATTGAATCATGGGAAACATATTTCTCCTCTTCAAGGGGTTGACAACCTTCTTCATAAATCTATCCTTATATATCATAGGGTTCTTGGTATTGAGTATGGTACACATCCCTGAGATATTGCACAATCTCAATGGTGAATCCTTCATCCTCTATGTCTATTGCGATATTTTGAAGGGAATATTCATATGTCTAGAATTGTGGTTTCACAAACTCAATAAACCTACTGATGAGGTATATGAAAGATGATATACCCTTATATTCACAATAACCCTTAATCCAATCTTGCAAAAAAGAAGGTAGGGAAAGTATGAACAATTTTACTAGAACATCCTCCCCTTAAACTTCTATCTTACTTATATACTTCAATAATTCTACAATGTCAGTAATTGGGAGGCCTCCAAATCTTGGAGAGTTGTTTAACCATTTTATATCAAAATAATGTGGGTATCCTTGAAAAAATTCAAAATCAATAGTCGGATACAATTTTTCCCAGGGCACCATGATCCCATATCTTGGAAATATCACAAATTTGATACTTAGGCGACATCTTGGAAAAGGTCAGTGGAGTCACCAAATATCCTCTTAAGGATTATCAAAGGGAGTGAGGGAATCACCCTCAGTGGAGTCACTAGGTAAGCTTCATAAGATGAAGGATTTGAGGGAAAGGCTTACCAAAAATGCGTCGTTGAGGAATATTGACTCAGTGTTCCCTAGCAATGACGCCAAAAATTTTATTTCACAATCTATACTTGCCCAAAGCCTAAAAGCAATTAGGCCTAGATTGATGTAACACAAATGAAGTCCTATCACTATCACCCCAATAGGATACATCTTTCTATTTAGGAGGAGAAGAAACTCACTCCAAGGTGTTGGCAGCCAATTAACATTTTTCCATTTTCTTGTAAGCTTCCTACACCTATGTCTTGCGAACATCAAGTTTTTCGTCGCATTTTCCAAATAGACGAAACTTTCATTTCTTGAGACTTTTGCAAATTTGTCTTAGCTAAGTCTTCACGATTGTAAGCATGAAAATTTCTCCTTTCAAGGTCATATTTCGATCATTATCTGAACTGCCAATACTTTTTGTGTCATTATGCATATTGCGCCTATCTTTTTATTGATCTTTACATGATCGGCAATATCCTTTGATCGGTTTTCATACTTCGATGGATTATATAAATCAGTTTTATTGAAGACATTTAGCCTTTGGATTCACATTTTATGACTTGCCTAAACATTGATTCATTGAATTGCATAGGGGTCATGATTTATCTTTTGTGATCCTTATTATTGATCCTTATCATAGCTCTTGGCATATCAATTTTATGTAATATCGATTTGACACCTTGGTTAAACGTTTGATTAATGCATTGGCGAATACATGATTTTGGGTTTTGAACTTCATGTCAGATGTTTGAAAATTATGGTATAACACTCGCACGCATTGGTATACTCATTGGACATTCTTATATCGATTGTGTGATTGAATTTCATTGAATTTGCAATGCATTAATATTTGGATTGGCTTCTTGTTTGGCCTACTCAACCTTTGGTTTCATAAGATATATGGATATTCATACATATCTTTTTAATATAATTCCTATGGCTATTTTTGTAACTATTGGTATGTTGGTTACATATATCGACACATTGGTTAAGCTATGGATATCGGTGGTTACATTGGCGCATAGTTGAGTTTGGTATTGATTTCAATTCGACTGTTGGTAGATTAAAAACTTTGGTATAACATTGATTGCATATGCACTTACCATTGTTCATTGGTCGGCCAATTGATATAATTGTTGAGTTGTGTTATAGGGGATATTACAGCTGTAAACGCCTACCTCCTTACCAGGAATTAAGATAATCCTCACTTGCCATGCTCATGCTCGCTAATATGATGGTTTCCTCAGATTCATAAATCGTACTGAGATCCCAAGCTGGTCTGAGATGGGTTCCTGTTTTACAAAGTGAATTCCCAAGGATGATGATATTGCAACTGTTCCGTCCCAGGTTGTAAATGCCAAACCTATGGTTAGGTTGTTTGGATCTGAATTATGTCCATTTACATCACGTATTTGGATTGCTTTGCAATGTAAAGGTGTTGATGTGCATGTTGTGTGGCTAACTTCTGATGATGATGTGAGAGAAAAGAAGTTGGAATTGTTTGCTTCCATAAGACCAGATGTGAAGTTTCCCATCCTTCAGTATGGGTTGGACACAATTTTTGGGTCTTCTGATGTCATTTTGCAGTACATTGAAACAAAGTTTCTGAATCCACACCTGGTTCTTGATGGACCCATGGCTGATATAACTTTAGATTGGGTGGTTTATATTCGGGGATATTTTCTTACCATTGGTACTAGAACTTCTTTATGACACTAATCCACTGGCACGGCAGGAACTACAGCTGAAGCTTGAAACGTCATTTGCAAGATTGAATGGGGGAATTATGGAATACATTAACAAGGGACATTATTTCTTTGGTAATGTTTTTAGTCTGGAAGATGTGTATCCTATCCCATTTCTTTATCTGGCATTCCCATTGCAACATTTCAGAGGAATTGAAATCAGTCCAGTGCACTCTCACCTGCAGAATTATCGTAGACAAATGCTGACCTTTTCCCTTTTATCGCCCTATTCAAATCGACATGGACTTGCTAGTTAGTTCTATTTCCAAAACCTTAGTTGAAAGGGCACCCCCTTCACTCGTGACATTGACAGTTCTGCAACATAAGATCATTCTGTGCCACCTGAAGAAGGTCGTTCTCTTTGCAGATGAATTAGTTGTGTCCAAGAAAGAAGGGTTTAAGGTTATAGATCCTGCCAAGGGAAGTATTTCCATGCAAACAAAAAGGTTGTCAAAAAGTTATGCACAGCTTGTGGGTTTGATGCAGGAACATGCTCAAATGGAAGAGAGAATTATTTTCCCTGCTCTTGAAAGTGCCGATAGAGGTATTACTCAACTTGCAAATGATGAACGTGCACGAGATTTTCCACTAATGAATGGCATCCGTGAACAGATGAAAATAGTTACAGTTTGCTAGTACGGTGTCATTTTGAAGTTGATCTGATGGAGGTGTACAGGCCTCAAAATTCTAATGTTGATCTATTTTCATATTCTCCATTGGTTGGTAGGGCTTTGACTGGGAAGTATACAAATCTTGATTATATAGTAGCAAAGAAAGGGAGGTTTAATCTCTTTCCAGGATACAAGCTGTTGTGCGTCTAGAGACAAATCAATACAAAAGATTGGCTAAAGAAAAACTCGCTCATGATCGGGAATCTTTGACATATTTTGAAGATCTCATACATAGGAAAGACGAGGAAATTGATGCTCTTGAGTGTGAAATACAAGCTTACAGACACAGGTTGTTGAGTATTGGTTTTGATCAGAAAGATTAGATGGCCTAGACGGTCTTATCCAAATATCAGAGAGGAAGATTGTGATAGTTGGACAAGTTCCTGCACAGAAGACTTGGAGGGATTTTATGGCTATGATGCTCTTGGTTGGAAGACTCAAAATAATGCTGAATGTTTGCAATCCAGAGACATATTGCAGAGACAAGATAAAACCTCAGGTAACTCTCATGGGTTTCAAGCAGGAGATTACTCTGTTTCCAGAAAAATGAACAAAGAATCTACAATAGGGTATTCAAAAGGAATCTGCTGATCTACCAGGTGGATCATCATTGGAGTTTGATTCAAGTCACAAAGGTGAAATGAAAGAAGGACACAACACTGTTTCAGGAACCATTGGGAATGGATCTGTCTCTGAAATCACTGTAAATGATTATACACAACAATTTGCCAATTTTGAGAATGATGTTGATGGATATGGATCAAGAGTTGTTCAAAAATGCCAGCGTAGGTTCCCTGAAGAAGAAACAAAGGCAATACATATGCAAGAAAAGCATGAAATGACAGGGCAATGTTTGGAGGCAGTTGCTGCTTCAAAAGCTCTGTCTTGCGGGTCTATCAGTTGTGCACATTAGATCCTCCAGTTTTTGGACAGTCGTGGCTACTTGCTGATTACTTTGAGCCATGGCTTGTGGCCATTCTTGGTGCTTGTGACAGAAATTGCTCAGACTATTATATGAGAAGATCTCTCTTTTAAAGCGTTGTAGGTGGGCAATTAGTGCTGCTGCTACCTCCGGGAGTGGTGTGATTTCAATCTAATTGTCCTGCTGAAGCTGCTGGTGTATGCTTTGGATCTAGTGGAAAGATTTTTCATCTTTAATTCCCTACACTCAATTCTAAATGGATTTTGTTGCATTCATTTCAAAGATTTATTTGATTTTTGATTCAATTAAGATTTAGTTTGTCCTAAATTAGCATAGCAGTTTTGGTTTGTTGTGATTTAAATGATTTGCTTTGTTTTGTTAGTAATCAAATTTTTTTTTTAATATATTTTTGTTAGTTTTAATTGATTTAAAACAGGTCTGTTCTCAAATTAGACCAGCTACAGAATCAATTGATTCTGTAGCTAGTCTATAGGATCAGATTTTTACCATTTTATTAGCAAAATATCTTTTAAACTTGTTTATTTTTTCCTCTTTTCAGGTACATACGAATTGCAGTGATCAAATGGGAATGCTGTAACAGTTTAGGAGATATTTTAGATTTGGTTTTGTCTTAGGTTGTTAAGTTTGAATCAGATTTTGGGAATATCTTCCCAGATTTTGTAAAACAATTTGCTATTATTCACAAGGATTTTTTACCTTGTGAGAAACCTATATAAACCTATGGTTTTTGTAATAAAGATCATCCTCAGTTGTGGGAGAACAAGGATATGTAATTTTGATTCAAATTGGAGCAGAATTGGTGTTTTGTCATAGCTTTTGCTTTTCAATATATCAACACTTTGTTCCTGGTTTTGTATATCATTTTGTTTATGGTTTAGTATTACTTTGCTATCTAAATCAAATGCAAATGATATAATTTCTTTATTGTTATACATATCTTGTTGCTTCCAAATAGATAAAAGACATAACAATTATCGATTCAGTTTGTGAATGATAGCTTTGTCTTCTTTATAAATTGAGTTGTTATATATAAGTTTTCTGCAGAATAGGTTTCCCTTATTGCGGAGATTTATAATCATAAGATTGTTATGATTTTATTTTATGTCTTGTTTGTCCTGTAAAACACTTCAAAGAGAAACATCGTTGATCGTTTTTGAGAAGCTTAAGGACTAAATGGTGTGAATTTCTTCCTCCAATCAGCTTAAGAAGTCACCTTACACAGGGAAGACTTGGAGCGTTTCCAGGTTTTGTTTGCCATTTGTTTGCTTAGTATATTAGTTAGTTTTTAAGTTAATTAATTAGATCGTTTAATTTCAGTTGGTTTTCTTTATTACTCATAAATCATAAAATCAAAAAGAGTTATCCTTCGTTGTTTTGGGACAGCAAGCACATCAGTTTCACAGGTTTTATTCAAATCTGTAGATTGTATGCAATGTATATTTGTGAATAAACTGTAATTAAATTAGTAATTAGATAGTTGATAATTAGTATCTTGTATATATAATAGTTAGTAGTTTATAGTTAGATTAGTGTATTTAGTTTAGTTTGTTTTATTCGTTTAGTTTGTTTTATTCGTTTTAGTTATTTTTCTTTGTTTTATTAGTTTCTAGTTTCCTTTAGATTACTTGGCTCAGATCAATTCTCTCTTTGGTTTTCATAGAAGACCTTAGAGCGGCCAACGGAGCCGTTAAACTCGTCAGGGTGGTCCATTCCAAACGGCTTGGGTTATTTAGACAACCCCGGACCGGTTCCACTCTCCCAGTTGACGGACGGTCAGTTTCTCCCGTCAACACAAGAGAGACCTCCCAAGACTTAGTTGGTTGATGAAGGGAGATAAGAAAATAGTAAAACCCACCTCTCTCTCTAGCTCACTCAAAAAAGAAGTCATGTGGTATGGTTTATAGGGTCAAGGAGAAATTCAAGGTAAATGGTACCTGTCGTTTACCAATGAAACAACAAACGTTAGCAATAAACAATGATATCAATGTTTCAAATTAATGACTTCAAAATGGAAATATGCTACTAAAATACTCTTATGTATAGACAAAAGATAGAATGTATAGCAACATCAATATGTCTAGAAATTGCAAGTTATGACAACAAAAATGATATAAAGAATTTGCAATTTGATATCGCTTTGTCACTTACAATTTCAAGATTAAAATAAGTCAATAAATGACTTCAATAGGATGTCAAAACACTTGTAACAACAACAAAATAAATAATCATTACAACAACAAAACCACTTTAGAAAGTACTTAAATTAGGCAATTAAACAAGCACTTAGCATATAATGATAGTAGTTTGCCTAGTACAAGTGTTGGGTAGTTTTGTGGATAGTTTGAGGGATGTTCAGGGGCTGAAATAATTGTTGTAACATTAGTTGCAACAACAGCAACATCCTTCAACAAATTCATAATTTTTCACTTAGAACAATAGCAAAGGGAAGGCTAGAGCCTTGGGATGATAGCACCTAGGCTAGTGAAAATTTTTGGGTTTGTTTTAGAGGTTAGTATGCTGATTAGATATGCTTATAAAGTTTGTAGAAGAAATAGTAGCAGCAACAATATGGTTGTTATTTTTAGTGAGAGTTTCAAGAAGATAGTTTGAAAGTTTGTTTGATCTCATTCATCCACAAGAGTATAGAAATCAGTGCCTTTTAGGGGCTTATGGAGTCAATAATAGTAACAATATCACTTGGGAAATAGAATAATGATAATGATTATCTAAGAGAATAGGTATATGCAAGAGGTGTTGGAACTTCAAGGCCTCAAGCATCTAAATCTTTAAGGGAGGTTTTTCTAGAGAGTAGGCACTTCTAGGCCGTAGCGTACCTTCCTTCCTTAGCTTTTTTTTTAAATACAATTTAATTGGTGACTAGAATGAGATTAATAGAGAGCTAACACTTTATGGGTATAATGATCACTCCCAAGAAAATGTATAATTGGAAAGATCAAACTAGTAGAAGAGTTATAGGGAGAAAGAAGCATTTGTTGTTTTTCCCCTAGGGTTTAAACAAGCAATTTCATAATCTTAGACAGGAAACAAGTAAATTTTATCACAAACATCCATAGAATGAATAAAAATGCATATTTTCTACTTAATTCACCAAGATTAATCAAGTTAGACCCTATTTGAATACCATTCCACCATGAAAAATGCCAAAATACACCACCATAAAGCTCTCCCAAGAGATGTGCACTAGTTCTTTCAACCAATAACCCTTAAAGAGGGAAAAAAATTCAAACCACCACTTGTGTGTGATGAGTTATCATGAAAATGTGAACTTAGCCAACCATATTTATATGGGAAATCCTGGCTAATTAATCCAACAGTTGTGTCTTTTCATAAAACAAAGCCTACATGTCAATTTTCTCTTTAAATTCAAAATTAAATCAATTTTCAAAATTAAAACCCTAAAGAGGGTGACGTTAGCCTTCCTACAGTGACGTTAGGCCTCCTCCATGAGACATTGATGCCATCAAGCAAAATGTTGGGCCTCCAAAGGCCCTCCTCCTTTCCACACATGCAAAAGATGCATACCAACATCTCTCCATGTCAAACCCTAGCCATGGGTGACATCATGGGGCTACCCAAGTGACATCCAAGGCCTCCCAAGGCCAACGTTCAGGTGGGAAGAGTATGGAACCCTAGGTATGGGTCTTCCAAAATGCCTCCAAAGGAAACATCCTTCCTTCATATGGTGCAATCCTTCAGTCTACTCTTACCCATGGCTAAGGTTTCAACATCCATTTGTGGGCTTTGAGCCCCCATGAAGGTATGAGATAATCGTTATCTCATGTGTACCTATCCACCGGGAAAGGTCCTGTAGAAACAACAAGTACGCCCTCCAGGGATTCATAAGTCACAAGGATCATAGCATGTAAATCACATCCAATAATTAAATTACCCAAACATGTGCATCAAACCCCCCTTATCCCCAATCAAATGCTCAAAGATGTTATGCAATTTGACAAGTTAGGTTTGGATAGGGTCTGAGGGTGTCCTATTGGGCTAACCTCTCTTAAGTTTAGGGTGATTCCTAGGTGGACTCTATTCCAAGTCATGTAAGTGTATGAGTTGGCATGGGGTAAATATTTGGGCATGGGGTGTTATCCACATTTTTGGTTATCGAGATGATGACATAATAATGACATGGTGATAGAAGATCTGACTCTTCATTAAGATCATTTTCATGAAGAAAGTTACACTTATCAGCTTCTCAAAATTACACTTTTTGAAGATAGTACG
>ML781247.1:601992-619714 GCA_009831015.1 Picea engelmannii | reverse complement strand
AGTATTCTGTCTCAGTTTGTTCCAGATCCAGGTGGATCTGTGGAGATTGGTCTGTGTCCGCACTCACGAATTTATCCTAGAACATGGGGTGCATGTGATAATAGGGAAATGTAGATTCTTACCTGTAGGTGCCTTTGTGGAGGGTGATTTCACCTTGTCATGGATGCAATTTTTTCCTATCCCATTCATTTCCATTTATTCTTAGCTTTATTTATTTTTATCTTTTTCTCTTGTGATTCAAGGGAATAGTTGAGGACTATTGCCCTGGTTTGATGACCATATTTGACAACGTTATCCACACACATTTCATGAAGATGAGAAGGTTGTATCATAATGATACCCCCTTCCTCTTTTTTATACCACCAAGAGCCACTACCCTAGTTTGGTGACCAAATAGGTGGTAATGTCATAATTCTACATTTCCATGGTCATAATAGGTTGCTTGTGATGAGACCTCCTATCCATCAACTAGCACCTTGAGTGTTTATGTTATCTTGTAGGTCCCCTTTTCTTAGTGAGAATCCTTTCACTGCTTTCTCAAGGATCCTTGGGTGAAGCATCTCGAAGGTTTCATATTTTTATTTTAACTTTTTCCAGCTACTTTTATCCTATGGGCCTTTAGCCCCTTCTTCCCACAAGGTAAGGTACAATCCTTCCCAGTGTAGCCAATCCCAATACCCAAACAAGGAAGGGAAAATGTAAGGAATAAATATGGAAAGTGGTAAGTATGAAGGGAATGGACGATGAAATTTCAAATATTCCACCCAATAGTAACCCATCCCAAAGCGAAATCAACATACTAGGGTATTGTGTCACCCTTCTAGGTTTGAGTGAGGCAAAGAGAATAATTTCTAAGAAAACGTCATGAAATGAAGAAGGATTTAATACAACATGTTCAAGTGCTTCAACAATCAGGGTGATACATACCATGATACCTAGACTCATTTCCTCATAGAGAAAGACTCACTGCTACTTTAGGACCAGGCTGGTGCAATGGATATTGTTGCTAGTGATATGTGGACCGCACTGAGGAAACAAGGGGCCATGCTTAAGTCATCCAGCTCTCGGTACTCCATGTCTAGGACCTTTGGGCCTCGAGACTTGATCTCCTTATTTATTCGTAGGCTAGGGGATAACATATGGTTCCAACTTGGGGACATGTGCTCATTGTAGAGCGCATGAGAACCTGAGCATATTTGGTATGACTTGTTCCTGCTAAATATCAACAAAAGATATTAGTAATCCCTCGGGTGGTGATATCACCCCTTTTCCATATATAATAAAAGTATATCTAGTCTAACATATGATTATGAGCATACATATATACATAATGAAACAAGACAATATGAAACATGTAACTACAACTATGCTAACATGATGTGCAATGGTATGTACAATGGATTCAAATGCCTACCTATCCTCACTTACTTGTACTTACCTGTCAAATGCTAGGTATAAGCATACAACCACGCTAGCAATGTATCATAACATCTAGCTCTGTGCTTCATTAGAAACCAAAACAATGACAATTTAAGCACAAAATAAACATGAGTTAGAGCGTCCATTATATCATAGGAAATTGTAAAGTCTAGCTCATGGAGGTGGGATGGAGGGACAAAATCATGGCAAGTCACCCTTCTAGAAGAGTGATCAATCCATCTCAGAAAAAGATCGTGAGAGGTCAAGGACTCAAAGTGTTGGCTCAAAGAGTCTTAGGGTTGACTACCTTGGACTTCATCACTCCCTAGGGTATGAGAAGGGATTAAAAAGAACTTAGAGGGAAACTGACAACTTCTCAGGGGAAAGTTGAAATATTGAGATAATAAACTTCTTAAGGCATTCAACCTCCCCTTGAATTCTAAGAGAAATTTTTTCCCTAAAGAAAACTTGAAACAAGAGACATGTTCCCCAACTACATCCTTAGTGACATAACTAGGTAAATCAATCGGAGAGAGTTGGACAACCTTTCCACAAGTATCCTACTTCAGGAAAGCACCGTCCCCACCTTTATCAAAATTTGAGCACAACGGCGGTTGATACTATTCTTCATAGAATAACTCCAAGTGATCAAAGGAATACTCATCAAAATCCTCAAGGTATGACTGAAAATCATCAAGAAAACATTACACTGGGTGATCCTTGCGTGCTTGGAAAAATTTTGTAATTATATCATCATCTTGTTGCCAAACGTCAAAATTATTAGGAACATCATAGGATTGTTGTAAAGGAAATATTTGAAGATATCCTTACATATCATAAATGGGATCCTCATCAGAACCAGTCACATCCCACTTATGTCTTACAACATGTATGAACTCATCAATATTATCAACCATGTTACTACCTTTATCATAACATGAAGGATTTAATGCATCCAATGTCTCCTCTAATGCTTCTTCACTTTCCAAATCATAAAATAAATCATGATCAAAATCTTGGAAAGCGAAATAACTTACCATGTTCACTTCTTACTCTGAAGGAGATTCAAAGGCTTGGATGACTTCATCAAATGGAATAGCATCCAGTACATCATCCCCAAGACTCGTCTCTTTAATCATATTTTCACCTTCATCAGAAAATGAAGGACCTAGCTCTTCCAAGGGTTCCTTTACTTCGTCACCTTCTGAATCATAGAATAAAGTGTCATCAAAAACCTAGAAAGGAAGTTTATTCACATCATTCTCTTCACCTTGTGGGGGAGAGATAGGATCTTGAAGAGCTTCATTGGATGGAAGAGCGGACACTAGTGCTTCATCCTCATAACTCACTTCTTTAGTCAAGTCTTTACTGCATTCTATTGAATCATGGGAAAAATGTTTCTCCTCTTCAAGGGGTTGACAACCTTCTTCATAAATATCTCCTTCTATATCAGAGGGTTCTTGGTATTGAGTATGGTACACACCCCTGAGATCTTGCACAATTTCAATGTTGAATCCTTCGTCCTCTAGAGCTATTGCGATATTTTTAAGGGAATCTTCATATTTCTAGCATTGTGGTTTCACAAACTCAATAAATCCACTGATGAGGTCTATGAAAGATGATATACCCTTATCTTCATAAAAACCCTTAATCCTCTTAAGGATTATCAAAGGGAGCAAGGGATCACCCTCAGTGGAATCGCCTGGTAAGATTTGTAAGATGAAGAATTTGAGGGAAAGGATTATAAAAAAAGTGTTGTTGAGGAATATTGACTCGGTGTTCCCCGACAATGGTGCCAAAAATGTTATCGCACAATCTATACTTGCCCAAATCCTAAAGGCAAGCAGGCCTAGATTGACGTAACACGAAGGAAGTCCTATCATTGTCACCTCAATAGGATACCTCTTTCTATTTAGGAGGAGAATAAACTCACTCCAAGGGAGACATCCCAAGACCTAGTTGGCTGATGAAGGGAGAGAAGACAACAGTAAAACCCACCCCTCTCTCTAGGTCACTCAAAAAACAAGTCACTTGGTATGGTTTAGAGGGTCAAGGAGAAATTCAAGGTGAATGGTATCTGCCCTTTACCAATGAAACAAAAAATGTTAGAAATACCCAATGACATCAATGTTTCAAATTAATGACTTCAAAATAGAAATATGCTACTAAAAGAGTCTTATGTATAAACAAAAGATAGAATGAATAGCAGCAACAATATGTCTAGAAATTGCAAGTTATGATGACAAAAATGATATAAAGACTTTGCAATTTGATAGTACTTTGTCACTTACAATTTCAAGATTAAAATAAGTCAATAAATGAATTCAATAGGATGTCAAAACACTTGTAACAAAAACAAAATAAATAATGATGACAACATCAAAACCACTTCAGAAAGTACTTAAATTAGGCAATTAAACAAGCACTTTAGCATATAATGATAGTAGTTTTCCTAGTACAAGTGTTGGGTGGTTTTGTGGACAGTTTGAGGGATTTTAAGGGATTTTAAGGGGCTGCAATGATGGTTGTAACAATAGTTACAATAGCATAAACAACCTTCAACAACTTCAGAATTTTTCACTTAGAACAATAGCAAAGGGAAGGCTAGAGCCTTGGGGTGATATCACATAGGCTAGTGCAAATTTCTAGGTTAGTTTTAGAGGTTAGTATGCTAATTAGGGATGCTAAATAAAGGTTGTAGTAGAAATTATAGTAGCAGAAATATGGATGTTAGTGTTAGTGACAGTTTCAAGAAGATAGTTTGAAATTTGGTTTGAACTAATTCATCCACAAGAGTATAGAAATTAGTGCCTTTTAGGGGCTTCTGGAGTCAATAATAGTAACAATATCATTTGGTAAATATAATAATGATAATGCTTATATAAGGGAAGAGGTATATGCAATAGGTGCTGACACTTCAAGGCCTCAAGCATATAAATCTTTAAGTGAGGTTTTGTTAAAGAGTAGGCACTTCTAGGGCCTAGCATACCTTCCTTCCTTAGCTTTTTTTTGAAATACAATTTAATTGGTGACTAGAGTGATATTACTATAAAGATAGAACTTCAGAGCTCTAATAATCACTCCCAAGAAAATGTATAATTGGAAAGATCAAGCTAGTAGAAGAGTTATAGGGAGAAAGAAGCATTTGTTGTTTTTCCCCTAGGATTTAAACAAGCAATTTCATAATATGAGACATGAAACAAGTAAATATTACTACAAACATCCATAGCATGAATAAAATGCATATTTTCTACTTACTTCACCAATAATATTCAAGTCAAACCCTAGTTGAAGACCATTCCACCATGAAAAATGCCAAAATACACCACCATAAATCTCTCCCAAGAGATGTGCACTAGTTATTTCAGCCAATAACCCTTAAAGAGGGAGAAAATTTCAGACCACCACTTGTGTGTGATGAGTTATCATGGAAAATGGAAATTAGCCATCCATATTTATATGGGAAATCCTTGATAATTAATCCAATAGTTGTGTCGTTTCATAAAACAACCTACATGTCAATTTTCTCTTTAAATTCAAAATTAAATCAATTTTCAAAATTAAAACCCTAAAGAGGGTGACTTCAACCTTCCTAGGGTGACATTAGGCCTCCTCCATGAGACGTTGAGGCCATAAAGCAAAATGTTGATCCTCCAAAGGCCCTCCTCCATGCCACACGTGCCAAAACTGCAGCTCAACATCTCTCCATGTCAAACCCTAGTCGTGGGTGATGTCATGGGGTTACTAGGTTGATGTCCAAAGCCTCCCAGGGCCAACGTTCAAGTGGGAAGAGAATTTTATGAGGAAAATCACTCTATGGCATGGGGTAAACCACAATAGACATAAATGACTGCAAAAATCAACTCAAATCTCAAGTATGTTATATAAACAGACATGCTAACAAGATAAGATAAAGAGCCTACCTTGTCTGGACGTTTGATGAAGTCCATCGTTGAGCACTTGACCCAAATCTATATACTTGCAACTTGTCCTCAACAACCAATATACACAAGCATATGGTGATAATATATAAAGTTATCACATATAATAGCATAATCCATTGATATTCATAACAAATATGCCCATGGAATAAAAATTCAAATATTTGTAAGACATTAATTGGACGAGAAAATAGTATTTCTATTAAAATATGAGCAACAGAAGTGTATGAATGAAAAACTTCAGTGTCGACACATCTCAAAACCAAGAACCTAAGTCCCTTCTAGCTGGGCCTCCACCACTTCAATCCTCCACCAAAGGCAAGGTCATATAAGAGAGAGAATGAGGTTCTCCATCAAATAGGGAAGAGCTTGATGAAGTCAAAGGCTTGGATGACTTCATCAAATGGAAGAGCATCTAATACATCATCCCCAAGACTCGTCTCTTTAATCATGTTTTCGCCTTCATTAGAAAATGAAGGACCTAGCTCTTCCAAGGGTTCCTTTACTTCTTCACCTTCTGAATCATAGAATAAAGTGTCATCAAAAACATGGAAAGGAAGGTGATTCACCTCATTCTCTTCGTCTTATGGAGGAGAGATAGTATATTGGAGAGCTTCATCGGATGGAGGAGCAGATACTAGTGCTTCATCCCCATAACTAACTTATTTAGTCAATTCTTTACTGCATTATATTGAATCATGGGAAAAATATTACTCCTCTTCAAGGGGTTGACAACCTTATTCATAAATCTCTCCTTCTATATCAGAGGGTTCTTGGTATTCAATATGGTACACATCCCTGAGATCTTCCACAATCTCAGTGGTGAATCCTTCGTCCTCTAGGGATATTGCGAGATTTTGAAGGACATCTTCAGATCTCTAGCATTGTGGTTTCACAAACTCAATAACCTTACTGATGAGGTCTACGAAAGATGATATACCCTTATCTTCACAACAACCCTTAATCCAATCTTACAAAAAATATGGCAAGGAAAGTATGAATAATTTTACTAGAACATTCTCCCCTTCAAATTCTATCTCACATATATACTTCAAGAATTCTACAATGTGAGTAATTGGGAGGCTTCTGAATCTTGGAGATTTTTTTAACCATTTTATATCAAAATAATTTGGGTATCCTTGAAAAGTTTCAAAAGCAATAGTCGAATACACTTGTTCCCAAGGAACCATGATCCCATATCTTGGAAATATCACAAGTTGAGAGTAAGGTGGCACCTTAGAAAAGGTCAGTGGAGTCACCAGATATCCTCTTAAGAATTATCAAAGGGAGTGAGGCAATCACCCTCAGTGGAGTCACCAGGTAAGCTTCGTAAGATGAAGTCTTCAAGGGAAAGGCTTGTCGAAAAAGTGTTGTTGAGGAATATTGACTCAATATTCCCCGACAACATCGCCAAACATGTTATCACACAATCTATACTTGCCCAAAGCCTAAAGGAAAGTAGGACTAGCTTGACGTAACATGGAGGAAGTCCTATCACTATCACCCCAATAGGATATCTCTTTCTATTTAGGAGGAGAAGAAACTAACTCCAAGGGAGACGTCCCAAAATCTAGTTTGATCTGAAAATGAAAAGGCTTGTATCCTTGAAATATTTTCAAGTTTTTAATTATGTGTGCTTAGGCAAAAGGATCAATTTGCAAACACATAAACCAGAGAAATTTCACATTCAAGATGCAAATAATAACCAACAATTAATAGTGAACAATAAACACATAAGACAACAAATGATAAAGGAGTTCACCCCTCTCTTGGGCTACATCTCCTGGTCCAGCTTCCAATGGATCTTTTATATTATTTGCTCAAAGTGCTAAAATCAGTTCTCTACAGTGCTAAAAATGCCAAATAGATGGCTCCAATGGATCCAGAACATCCAAAAACCCCTAGCTAGGCTTTTTCGGCACCTGGTTTAGCCAAAAAACGAAGAACATAGACCTCTTGGAAGTTTTCTCCTTCAAGCTTGTTGTCTCTGGTTTGCCAAATCGTACCTCTGTGTGAGTAACTCGGCTTTTGGGTGTTTCCCGTGCCTAAACCCATCACGCACACCCCTTTCCACAAATCACACCAAAATGTCGCACAATTAGGGAACCTAGCACCCAATCCGCGGAGGTGTTGGATGCACGGTCCATATGACCATGTCCCCGTGCAATCCTTGGCACTCATTTGCAACGGTGTTTGTGGACATGACAAGTGGTGGCACATGGATTAACCATTTGAAATCTGTTTGAATCCCATGCAACTTCGTGTCAATGGGTCTTATGGTAGGTATATGCGACCAGGGGTTACGGCTAAGCCCCAACCCGGACCCCGTGCCAAATATAAAACATAACACATTTAAATATATGTTACAACATGATATGGTAAGAACTACAGTGTGGGCGCGACAGTAGCCCGGCCTTTTCCAAACACCTTCCACCGTGTGGGAGTTCCGGGGTTCGACCCTTGCAGACTTCACATAACTTTTAAACTATACCACGGTGCCATGTGGCAAGCCATGCCTAGTGATCCAATAAGGATCCAGATAAGGTTAAGGCAACTCATAACACACAGAAGTAAATCAAAACACTTAGAATGGCTTCAGCAGAGGGAAAAAGGGAAAAAATTCAAAACTAAAACTCAGTGAAAATGGCATAATCATGAAGAGTGTGTCGCAAGGTTTCTAACGACGCAAACGGCTCGTCAAACGGAGTTACAGATCAAAAGTTATAACGATCAAAGTTCAGTCAAACTTGGTTTAACAGGGAAAAGTCAAAGTGACATGTGGCACCATTGAAAGGGTGACACGTGGCACATCTAAGTTGGCAAGATGGCAGACACATGGACGTGTTCGGTGATGACACATGTCAACTTCATTAGCAAATCATTATGTGACAAGTGGCAGTTTTGGTGGACCAGTTATATGGTGCCACGTGGCACCCCTCCAATGGCTGGAATATGCAAAAAATTATTCGACTCCCCAAGAGTCGAACTATTGACCTCCAAACATCCCTAAAGCCACACACTCACGTGCTAACCACTAGACCAAGCGTTATTTTTTATTTGTAATGTGGGTGAAATTTTATTTAAGTTTTAAAAATGTTTCGAATGGGGAAGGAAAGGGTTCGGCCTTCGGCCCAGCCCTTGGTTTCATATCACACCATGCAACCATCCACCAATAAATGCCACCCAAATACCTTCAATATTCGCGCTCCATAACTATGCCACGAGTTTATTATATGCCACCGTTTTGGAGTTTTGATAAGTGGGTTTTCAACAAACCTACGCCCTATTTTAATGGGTTGTTTTAATATTTGTTTATTATAAGCTATGGATTATGTCATGCACCCTATTTATAAGGGGAGTTCTCATTACAAGTCGGAGAATAACGGTTGGTGATGAATTTTTTTGTATAGATTTTTATGCTCATTTGTATTAGGAGGAGAACTAAGGGCGCAAGTACGGAAGAGGCATGAATTACGAGATCGAGGCACAAAATTCGAGGTGAGATTTTTCTTGGGTTAAGAAGTGTCAGACTCGGATTGAGGCATATAGACAGTCATTTTTAGGTAAAACAATGCCATGAGCGCAATGGTGGTGTTATTTTTCTGATCTGAGCAAAACTTCTATGGCTTGACTCCAGAATGAGGTATACTTATGTATTTTGCCCAATTCTTTTGTGGAGTTAATAAAAAGACCTACCCATTTGAGAGCAGGACCCGGAGACGTAGTCCACCAGGGACAAACTCCATTATCAAGTTATTTGTGTTCATATTGCATGATTGTCTCTTTCATTTTGAGTTTTTCCTTCTATATGATGTACTTTTTTTTATGCTCATTTTATGCAATTCTTTAATAAGTCACATGACGAAAAGATCCTAGATCCCCTGGGCCACGTGGCACCATTCAATTAGCCAAAACTATCCCACGTGTCATAAAAATATTCTCCCACGCATCTGTCAAATCAACCCTTTCCACATCATCACTTGCCAAATCAGCATTGACACATCACCTCTCATGTTTGGGTCCATACCCTTCCACGTCAGCATGTATGGACTGTATGGACTGTACAGTCAGCAAAAAAATGTTTGTTTGGAAAAATGAATAGAATCTGATATCTCACTCATCTGATGTTTTTTTGAACACGTTTCAGTTGCGTTGGGTTCATGAGGACGAGGCCTACGCACTTGTTCATTTTGAAGCGATTCCGAGCACTTTGATTTTTGAGCAAAATTTGAACCTCCTCCCCATTGGGAAGATTTTGAACCTCCAAAAGACTACTTTCAGTCTATCTGAAGATGAGGGTATAGTTCCCTCACCTTTCCAACCTCAATCCACTTGGCCTTGCTTGTATTTGTGTCTTTAAGACCAACTCAAAGGTATTCCACATTCCCATGTTTTGAAGTTCTCATCCTCCTGTCAAGGATTGTGTCTTCATGTAGTTCTATAAGATATTATGGCAAGAAATAATCTATAGAAGGAATATGAATATGCTCTCCTTGATTGTCAATCAAAGGAGGCTCATACAACTTCAAATTCTCAACATTGACAACTGCATACATTTGCATATAAAGAGGCAAATCCAAACGGAAGACAGTGTTACCAATCTTTTCAAAAACCTTGAAAGGTCCATATCTAATTGGTTTCATTTTTTTACCTTCTCCTTTAAGCCTCTCTTTGCTAATGTAAATCCAAACTTCATCTCCAACTTGGAAACTCTAATCAACACGATGCTTGTCATGTCTTGTCTTGTACTTGGCTTGGCTCTTTTCCAACTGTTCTTGCACCATTTGATGTATGAACTGAATTTGTGCAATGAAATTTTCTACCCTATCAATGTCATATTGACCATCAATAGCAATTTATTTCCCAAAGATAAAATCTAAAGGAGATTTGGGCAAATAGCCAAAATAAGCTTCAAATGGAGATGTTTGAATTGAAGAGTGCTTAGCCCGGTTGTAAGCATGTTGAATGTAGTGTAAGTGCTCATCCCAAAGCTTAGGATGCTTGCTGCAATAACCAAGAAGAAGATGCACCACTTTTTTACTAACCACTTATGTTTGACCATCGGTTTGCGGATGAAAAGCTACGCTCTTTTTCAGTTTGGTGTCCATGAGTGCCCATAAACTTGACCAAAAATTCCCAATAAATCGAGAATCGCGATCTGAAATAATGGATTTAGGCAACCCAAAATGTACCCATACATGTTGAAAGAACATTTTTGTCGTTTACTCAGCTGTAATCTGCTTCTTACAAGGCATCAAAATACACATTTTGCTGAAACGGTCAACCACAACATAAAGATAATCATGATTCTTTTTAGACATAGGTAGACCTCCTACAAAGTCCATGGAAATTATTTTCCAAGGACGAGAAGGAACCAGAAGTGGAGTATACAAACCCAACTTTCTATTGCTAGGCTTGCTTGTGAACATAACGAACATCCTCTTACATATCTTGAAACACTTTCATTCATTTTAGGCCAATAGCAATACCTTTGCAAATTAGTCATCATCTTGCCTACACCAAAGTGAACAACAATAAGAGAAGAATGAGATTCCCTTATAATGTTGATTCTTTCACCCTTGGGAATACAGAGCTTGCCAAGATGATACAAAATATCATCATCCACATGGTAATCCAATTCGTCAACATGGTTAGAATGACACAAAGTTGCATACACCTCTTTAAAATCAACATCTAAAGAATATTTTTCAACATAGCTCTCATGCATGATAGAATTATGCTTAAGAATAACTGAAGCACTAATAATAGGCCTGGAAAGCATACCAACAACTTTGTTATAAATGCCTTTCTTATACCTTATAACCAAGTGGAATTGTTATAGAAAACCCATCCATCTGAAGTGCCTTGCTTGTTGTAGCTTTGTTTGTGATTGTAAGTATTGCAATGGTTGATGATCTGTGTGAATGATAGTTTCTTTTCCCAACAAATAATGTTTCCATTTCTTCACACTTTGCACCAATGCATACAACTCCTTATCATAAGTAGGATAGTTAATCACAACACCATTAAAAGTTTCAGAATGAAAACAAATGGGCTTACCATGTTGTAACAAGATTGCTCCCATTGCATAATTGCTTGCATCTATTTGGATTTCAAATGGTTGTCTCAAATTTGGAAGTGCAAGAACTGGGGCTAAACTGATTTTCTCCTTCAAAGCATCAAAATCCTTTTGTTGTTTGCCTCCCCATTGGAAAACTTGCTTGATGTTTGTCACTGCATGTAATGGAGCTGCAATTGAAGAGAAGTTAGAAAAAAACTTTGTCCAATATTGGGTTTCTCCCCAAAATCTTCTTACCTCTATCACATTGTTGGGCTTGGACCACTCCAATATGACTTCGACCTTGGAGGGATCAATTTTCAGTTTTCCTCCTCCAACAATATGCCCCAAGTAAACAAGTGAGGTCTTTCCAAACACACATTTAGACATCTTCAAAAACAACTTTTCTTTTCTCAAGACATCTAAAACTTTCTTTACATGCATAACATGCTCTTCACGAGATTTGCTAAAAATCAAAATGTCATCCAAGTAGACAATAACACAATCATCAAGAAAAGGCCTTAAAACATCATTCATGACTCTCATGAAAGTAGCAGGAGCATTGCAAAGTCCAAATGGCATTACCATCCATTCAAACAAGCCTTGCTTTGTTTTGAAAGTTGTATTCCATGTGTCTCCTTCAACAATCCTAATCTGATGATATCCACTTCTCAAATCCAACTTAGTAAAATACTTAGCATCTTTCAATTGATCAAGCAAATCATCAATTCTAGGAAGAGGATAAGGATTCTTTACCATAATCTTGTTCAAGGCCCTGAAATCTACACAGATGCGCCATGTACCATTTTTCTTTGGCACTAAAACAATTGGTGATCCACATGGTGATGTTCTTGGCATGATGACCCCTTTGTCAAGCAACTCTTGGATTTGTTTTTTAATTTCAGCATTCTCTATGATTGACATCCTGTACATACCAATGTTTGGAAGAGGGAAATATTGCTGCAATTGTATTTCATGTTGGATACCCCTTCTTGGAGGCAATCCCTTTGGTTCCTAAAACATCTCATCATATTGATTAACAACCTCATATAAATCAGATTTCAACTTTTCATCACAACCTTGGAAAACTTATTTTTCAACATTGTCTTTGGGTTTAATCATCAAGAGGAAAAAATTCTTACTAGCATTGTCTAATATCTTCATTTGTCCATTATTTGCAAGTGACAAATTAAACTTATTTGTATGTGCTCTAACAATGTACTCAACTCCATTTTTAAACAAATGATACTTGTTCTCATGACGATGAAAGATGGCTCTCCTATCATATAAGTATGAGATTCCCAACACAATACCACAGATATCCAAAGGAATAACACCAAGCTCTACCTCATCTATAAAATTTGTAGTGATGGAAAATCTAAGTTTACACCTTCTTGTCACATGCAATTTGGCATTGTCACATATCCATCCCAGGGGGTATGGTTTAGGATGTGGAATAGTTTCCAATTTTAATTTCTTGATAGTGTCTTCAGATATGAGGTTTTCTTGAGATCCACTATCATAAAGAGTATCTATCTTGGTATACTTTGAAATAACCCTTATGTGGAAAATCTCTATTCTTTCTTTTTCAAGTTGAGTTTCATTGAGGCTACTACTACTTGAAGAACTAGTACTTGCAATTGAACCCTTACCTTGAAAACCCATGGCTGTAATTTTTGTTTCATCACCTGAATTAGAACCTAAATCATGTTGTGTGGTTGCAGCAGTCTTTGGTTTCCCTTTGGTGTTGAACTTTTTGGGTCTCTTTTCAGGATGAAGTTTCCAACAATGGTTTTCATCATGGCCATCCTTTGAACAATGTTTACATGTTATTTTTTCTCCCTCTTTCTTGACTGAAGCATATTTTTTCCCATTTCCCTTGAACTTCCTCTTTCCCTTGTCTACATGACTAAATGGATTTGTGTTTCCCTCTTGAGGTTTATTCCTCCCTCTTTCTTCTAAATGAGTTTCCTGTACACAAACTTCATCTAGATTTGAAGGGTTAAACATAAGTATTGTATGCATAATGTAACTATGTAAATCTCCTATGTACTTGAGTAAAGTTTCTTGAGAAGACAAATCTACACCCAAAACCAGAGCTCTTCTTCTAAATTCTTGAGTAAAGCTTTGCACATTTTTTCCTTTAGCTTGTCTAAATTTTTTCCAATCCACAATAGCTTTCTGCATATATGCTAATGGATAAAATTGCATTTTAATTGCAACAATGAAATCATTCCAAGAGGATAAAACTTTACCATGTTTCTCCATGTCCTCTTGAGTTTTGGCTTCCCACCAAATGAGTGTTGCACTATCAAATCTTAAAGAAGCAAGCTGAATCTTAGTTTCATCATTTTGAATCATTTGTATCCTACAATACACTTCAATCTAACAAATCCAGTTATCTAATTTCTCAGCATTTACCTCTCCATTGTACATTGGCAATTCAAACTTAATATCAAGCTTTAACAAAGGAGTTTGTAGAGGAATTTTACCATGTCCTTTTGGAGAATTTGAGGGTGGTTGTGAAATGGTAGAAGAAGTGGAAGATGGAGGTCAAGGAGGTGGAGAATGACCATTCCCTCCATTTCCTTTTGGAGTTTTATCATCACTGTCTTCCTTTCCCTTTGAAGGGTTGGATCTTTCACCTTGAAATATTGCATTCTTTCTTCAAACAAGACTTTGACCATTTTTGTCATATCATAGAAATCCTTTCTGAAATTTGCATCCTCTGAAGGAAGAATTTTGTGACTCTCCTCATGAGCCATAGTTGGTGAATATCTCCTTGAAGCTTGAGGTGATTGTATAGTCCTTATTCTTGAAAGTTGAGAACTTGGATCTACAAGTTGACCTTCTCCTCTTGTGAGCTTCAACCTTATAAGCATCAGAAAAAAAACACTTGAAAATAATCAAGCCTTCAAAAACCTATGCTCTGATACCAACTTGATCTGAAAATGAAAAGGCTTGTATCCTTGAAATATTTGCAAGTTTTTAATTATGTGTTCTTAGGCAAAAGGATCAATTTGCAAACACATAAACCAGAGAAATTTCACATTTAAGATGCAAATAATAACCAACAATTAACAGTGAACAGTAAACACATAACACAACAAATGATAAAGGAGTTCACCCCTCTCTTGGGATACATCTCTTGGTCCAGCTTCTAATGGATCTTTTATATTATTTGCTCAAAGTGATAAAATTACTGCTTTACAATGCTCAAAATTCCAAATAGATGGCTCCAATGGCTCCAACACATCCAAAAACCCCTAGCTGGGATTTTTCGGCACCTAGTTTGGCCAAAAAACGAAGAAGATAGACCTCCTGGAAGTTTTTTCCTTCAAGTTTGCTCTCTCTAGTTCGCCAAATCACACCTCTGTGTGAGTAACCTAGCTTCTGGGTGTTTCTCATGCCTAAACCCATCATGCACGCCTGTTTCCACAAATCACACCAAAATGTCGCACGGTTAGGGAACCTAGCACCCAATCTGCGGAGGTGTTGGATGCGTGGTCCATGTGACCACGTCCCCACGCAATCCTTGGCACCTGTTTGCAACGGTGTTTATGGACATGACAAGTGGAGGCTCATGGATTAGCCATTTGAAATTTGTTTGAATCCCGCAAAACACTGTGTGAGTGGGTCTTATGGTAGGTGTATGCGACCGGGGACTGGGGCTAAGCACCAGCCTGGACCCCATGCCAAATATAAAACATAACACATTTAAATATATGTTACAACATGATATGGTAAGAACTACAGTTCAGGTGCGGCGGTAGCCCGACCTTCTCCAAACACCTTCCATCGTGGGGGAGGTCTGGGGTTCGACCCCCGTGGACTCCACATAACTTTTAAACTATACCACGGTGCCACATGGCACCATCCAATTAGATAAAACGATGCGACGTGTCATAAAAAGATTCACCCATGCATCTGTCAAATCAACACTTACCACATCAGCACTTGCCAACTCATCACTGACACATCACCTGCCACATGTGGGTCTGTACCCTTCCATGTCATCATATACAGACTGTACGGACTATACAATCAACAAAAATTTTACATGTTTGGCAAAATGAACAGAACACGATATCTCACTCATCCGATGTCTGTTTGAACCCGTTCGAGTTGCGTTGGGTTTGTGATGACGAGGCCTACACACCTGTTTGTTTTGAAGCAAATTCAAGCACTTTGATTTTTGAGCAAACTTTTATCCCCTGGATCATAGTTGGTTGATGAAGGGAGATAAGACAATGGTAAAACCCACCCCTCTCTCTAGGTCACTCAAAAAAGAAGTCACTTGGTATGGTTTAGAGGGTTAAGGAGAAATTCAAGGTGAATGGTACCTTCCCTTTACCAATGAAACCAAAAATGTTAGCAATAACCAATGATATCAATGTTTCAAATTAATGACTTCAAAATGGAAATATTCTACTAAAAAACTCTTATTTATAGACAAAAGATAGAATGTATAACATCAGCAATATGTCCAGAAATTGCAAGTTATGACGACAAAAATAATATAAAGACTTTGTAATTTGATAGTAATTTGTCACTTATAATTTCAAGATTAAAATAAGTCAATAAATGACTTCGATAGGATGTCAAAACACTTGTAACAACAACAAAATAAATAATGACGATAGCTGCAAAACCACTTCGTAACAACAACAAAATAAATAATGACGACAGTTGCAAAACCACTTCATAAAATACTTAAATTAGGCAATTAAACAAGGAATTTAGCATATAATGATAGTAGTTTTCCTAGTACAAGTGTTGGGTAGTTTTGTGGATAGTTTGAGGGCTATTAAGGGGATGCAACGATGGTTGTAACAGTAGTTACAACAACAGCAACAACCTTCAACAAATTCATAATTTTTCACTTAGAACAATAACAAAGGGAAGGCTAGAGTTGATCCAGGTGGATATTGGTGGCCATGCACCTTTTCCAAATGGCTCAAAACAGTTTTCTGTCAATTTTGGCAATTTACTATTTTTAGCAGGTTTTAACTTCTGGGGCCATTTTGAGGGCCCAAATGAAGTTTTTTCGAGATTGAGGTTCTCAATTATAGCCAAAGGAATGATTGAGACCCCAAAATGAATCTCCTCGATGACACCTTTCCAACGAGCTATCACACGCCTAAAATGGAGATCGTATGCAAAAGTTACGACCCTGGGATATTGATGTACTCACTTACCCAAACGGGGCCCACATGACTTTTGGCGCTTCATCTCCTAGGGTTAGGTTTTTGGATGTCTATGGTTTTTGGCATTCCTACTTATTGTAAAAGGGCCTTCAGAGCCTCATTGTAATCATCTTCTTGCGAATGCGAGTATCCGTCACATCTCTTCTCAGAGATAAGCTTCCACCATTCTAGTGAGTCTTTCACTCTGTATTTTTACAGTCTCTGTACATTTCTTCCATTAATAGAAATCATGTATTACTGTATACCTGTGTTTATGGTTGCATCTCTGATACATTTATGTTATATTATTGAATATCTGCAATATATCTGTGCATTTCTTTATTATATCTCCGATCTCATTTCGTACCGAAAATAATTTGGATCAAGAGCCTAAGGATGATAGCACCTAGACTAGTGCAAATTTCTGGGTTAGTTTTAGAGCTTAGTATGTTGATTAGGGCTGTAAAATAAAGGATGTAGCAACAATTATAGTAGCAAAAATATGGTTGTTAGTGTTAGTGAGAGTTTCAAGAAGATAGTTCGAAAGTTTGTTTGATCTCATTCATCCACAAGAGTATAGAAATCAATGCATTTTAGGGGCTTGTGGAGTCAATAATAGTAACAATATCACTTGGGAAATATAATAATGATCATTCTTATATAAGGGAAGAGGTAGATGTAAGAGGTGTTGGCACTTCAAGGCCTCAAGTATCTAAATATTTAAGGGAGGTTTTGCTAGAGAGTAGGCACTTCTAGGCCCTAACGTACCTTTCTTCCTTAGCTTTTTTTTTAAAGACAATTTAATTGGTGACTACAATGAGATTAATAGAGATCTATCACTTTAGGGATCTAATAATCACTCCCAAGAAAATGTATAATTGGCAAGATCAAGCTAGTAGAAGAGTTATAGGGAGAAAGAAGCATTTGTTGTTTTTCCCCTAGGGTTTAAACAAGGAATTTCATAATCTTAGACATAAACAAGTAAATTTTACCACAAACATCCATAGCATGAATAAAAATGCATATTTTCTACTTAATTCACCAAGAATAATCAATTCAAACCCTAGTTGAAGACCATTCCATCATGAAAAATGCCAAAATACACCACCATAAAGCTC
>ML781247.1:584671-601942 GCA_009831015.1 Picea engelmannii | reverse complement strand
AGCATGAATAAAAATGCATATTTTCTACTTAATTCACCAAGAATAATCAATTCAAACCCTAGTTGAAGACCATTCCATCATGAAAAATGCCAAAATACACCACCATAAAGCTCTCCCAAGAGATGTGCACTAGTTATTTCAGCTAATAACCCTTAAAGAGGGAGAAAATTTCAAACCACCACTTGTGTGTGATGAGCTATCATGAAACAATGAACTTAGCTAGCCATATTTATATGGGAAATCCTGGCTAATTAATCCAACAGTTGTGTATTTTCATAAAATAGAGCCTACATGTCAATTTTCTCTTTAAATTCAAAATTAAATCAATTTTCAAAATTAAAACCCTAAAGAGGGTGACGTCAACCTTCTTAGGGCGACATTATCCCTCCTCAATGAGACGTTGAGGAGATCAAGCTAAACTTTGGGCCTCCAGATGTCATCCTCTATGCCACACGTGCCAAAACTACAACCCAACATCTCTCTATGTAAAACCCTAGTCGTGGGTGACGTCATGATGCTACTAGCGTGGCGTCCAAGGCCTCCTAGGGCCACCATTCATGTGGGAAGAGCATGAAACCCTAGGTCTGGGTCTTCCACCGTGCTTTGAAAGGAAACATCCTTCCTTCATCTGGTGCAATCCTCCAGACTCTTCTTACCCCTGGATGGGGTTTCAACATCCATTTGTGGGCTTTGAGCGCCCATGAAGGTCTGAGCTAATAATTCCCTCATTTGTACCTATCCACCGAGAAAATTCATGCAGAAACAACAAGTACGCCCTCCAGGGGTTCATAAGTCACAAGGATCATAATACGTAAATCACATCCAATAATTAAATTACCCAAACATGTGCATCAAACCCCCTTAACCCCAAACAAATGGTCAAAGACATTATGCAATTTGAAAAGTTAGGTTTAGAGAGGGTCTCAAGGTGTCATATTGGGCTAACCTCTCTTAAGTTTGGGGTGTTTCCTAGGTGGAGTCTAGTCCAAGTCAAGTAAGTGTATGAGGTGGCATGGGGTGCATGTGATAACAGAGAAATGTTGAGTCTTATCTATGGGTGCCTTTGTGGAGGGTGAGTTGCACCTTGTCATGGATGCAATTGTTTTATATCCCATTCATTGCCATTTATTCTTAGATTTCTTTATTTTGATCTTTTTCTCTTGTGCTTCAATGGAATAGTTGAGGGCCACTATCATGGTTTGATGACTAGAGGTGACAACATTATCTAGAAACATTTCATGGAAATGAGAATGTTGGATCGTAATGAGACCCCCTTTCTCTTGACTATGCCACCAAGAGCCACTACCCTGGTTTGGCGACCAATTAGGTGGTAATGTCATACCACTACATGCCCATGGTCATAATAGGTCAACTAGTGATGAGACCTCTTATCCATCAACTAGCACCTTGAGTGTTTATGTTATCTTGTAGGTCCCCTTTCTTTACTGAGAAGCCTTTCACTGCTTTATCATGGATCCTTGGGTGAAGCATATTGAAGGTTTTAGATTTTGATTTTAACTTTTTCTAGCTAGTTTTACCCTTTGGGCCTTTATCCCTTCTTCCCACAAGGTAAGGTACAACCCTTCCTAGTGTAGCCAATCCCAATGCCCAAAAAAGGAAGGGCATATGGAAGGAATACAGATGGAAAGTGGTAAGTATGAAGGGAAAGGACAATGAATTTTCAAAGATCCACCCAATAGCAACCCATCCCAAAGGGAAATCAACTTACTAGGGTACTGTGTCACCCTTCCAGGTTTGAGCGAGGCAAAGAGCATAATTTCCAAGAAAATTTCATGAAATGAAGAAGGATTTAATACAACATGTTCAAGTGCTTCAAGAATCAAGGTGATACATACCATGATACCTTGACTCGTTACCTCATGGAGCAAGACTCAATGCTACTTTAGGACCAGGCTGGTTTGATGGATATTGTTGTTGGTGATATGTGGACCGCACTGAGGAAAAGAGGGGCCCTCCAGGGCCATGCTTAAGTCGTCTAACTCTCAGTACTCCATGTCTAGGACCCACGGGCCTCGAGACGTGATCTCCTTAGTTATCCTTAGGCTAGGGGATAGCATGTCAAACTACCAAGCACATATACTTTATTTTAGCTAAATATAAATAAGCAAGTTCCTTCAAACCTCATTTCCCATTGGCAAGGAAACCCTCAAAGGAGAAATAATTAATTACAAGCACTTTCAGTATCACAAACCACCCATTCTAAAAAGGAAATTAAGAACCCTTGAAGGGACAATCATTAAGCGCAATCACTTTTCTTCATCTAAGTTGGTGGCCAATCATTAAACACAAGAACTTTCTTTCAACTAATACTGTGAAACATAAACACTTTCCTTTAGTGAATTTATTGGTCAAGAAATAACTGCAAGAACTTACCTTCTACTAAAACTTATGAAGGATCAACACTTTCTTTCAAATAAGTTGTCTAAACATAAGCACATTCCATTTACTAAGCTTATGAATCATATGCACTTTCCTTTAGTGAAGTTGTTTAATCAATATCACTTTCCATTTTCACAATGAAAAACTAAAACAAGTCAAACCACTAATTACTTTACCTGAAATAACATTCACTTTCCTTCCATTTTTACCAATAAGATAACCCTTAATCACATTTTAATAATTAATTACACTAACATATCTAATCATAAACAATTTTTTTTAAAGAACATTTTATTTACTAAGCTTATGAATCATATGCACTTTCTTTTAGTGAAGTTGTTTAATCACTATCACTTTCCATTTTCACAATGAAAAACAAAAAAAAGTCAAACCACTAATTACTTTACTTGAAATAACATTCACTTTCCTTTCCATTTTTACCAATAAGATAACCCTTAATCACATTTTAATAATTAATTAGAATAGCATATCTAATCATAAACAAAAAAATTTAAAGCATATTTAATTTACTAAGCTTATAAATCATATGCACTTTGTTTTAGTAAAGTTGTTTAATCACTATCACTTTCCATTTTCGCAATGAAAAACAAAAAAAATTCAAACCACTAATTACTTTACCTACCTAACTTGTGAAATAACATTCACTTTCCTTTCCATTTTTACAAATAAGATAACCCTTAATTACATTCTACTAATTAAATTAGACTAACCTATCTAAGCACAACCAATTTTTTTTTAAGAAAACATAGAAATTTTCTATATACAAACAATACATTTTATAAAATACACAAATAGGTTGTTTGCACAAATAAGATAGGCTAAAGGTATGACTAATTACAAGAATTTTCCAAGCCCATTTTCAAGGTGTACACCCTTAAGCACCAACACCATTCCGTGACCAAGCATTGTGTTAGTCTTTAACTATATACTTTTATGTTAGATGAAATCGAATAACTAATCAATTATTTCAACTTTTTGGAGGACATCACTAGGATCCATTGAACCCAGTCCAACCCAAAACCTAAAAAAAATTAGTCTAATTGAAAATACGAAAAAAATAGTTGAGATTAATACTTTCAAAATTAAAGATGAATTTAAAGACTCCCATTGTTAAAAACCCTAGGAAACCTACACTGTAATTTTAACAAATTAATCTTAACAAATTAAATTCAACATTCCACAAATGCAAAATCAAACTTGTTTGGTCACAATGAAAAAATGACGATGTGATTGGATTTCCAAATGACTTTAACCCTACATTTTGAAACAACGCATCTCCCTACCCTTTCCTTTCATTCCATTTCACCCTTTCCTTTCCTTCCATTTCATTGCTCACCACTGACATTGAAAAAGCCAAAGGAGAACATGTAAATTACTTCCACTCCGTGCTTTGTGCTTTAAACTGGATGAATTACATGAAAATGAATCCATATCTTTGCTCCCTATAAAGTAATCAACTTATAGGGAAGATAAAAAATGGTATAAAAATTATTAGGAAAACATTAATATCATAAGATTTTCTTTCACTAATTGCTATAGTCATATGAATTGATTTTTATAGTCATATGAAAGATTTCACACATAATTTTCCCTTTGGATGATGATAACTTGAAAAGAATTATGTAAGAATTCTGTAATTATAGTAAATTACAATAATGTAAAAACTAGTATTGTAAAAATGGTAGAGTGATATATAATTATTTTTCTTTTCAAGTCATTTTTGAGAAGTATCAATAGCGCAACTTGGTTATTCTTCGGTTTTCTAAAATTTTCATTTTGAGTTCATAAAGCTCTTACACATTCTTTTTAATATATACCAAATCTTATAGGATGGCCATCCAACTAGGCTTGAGAATCAAAGGGTTTCCAAGTATATAAATGGCCTGCAAATTGTGATTCAAGATGAGTTAAGCCTTTATAAGATAGGAAGCATGGAAGGAGCCTACAGTTAGCATTAAGAACGAAAGAAAAGATTGTGCATAAAGATAATAAGAGAAATGCCAATAGAGGATGAGATAGATGAGGTAGAAGAATACCTTCAACATCACACATAGAGGATTTATGTGAAGAAAAAACTGGCAAACTTGAAGAAGATAGTGCATCAGGAAAGAATAATGGTAAAACCTTAGGAGGATTCCAAGGAAGAGGTTGATATTTTTAGTGGATACAAAATGAAAAATTATTGCAATTTAAATGAAGGTCAGTATGCATTTGAATGCCCGCAAAGGGAAGGCGGAGAGGAAATGAGGCGAAAGCACAGTTGGCACAAGGAGAAAAACAAGAGAATAAAGAGGTTACACTAATAACAAAAACATGAGAAAAATTGGCATTGGGAAATGTGAATATGGAAAAAGAAAAACAATAGACACATAGATGTTTTGTAAAATGTTTCTTCTCGGGTTATTATAATCTTGAGCATTACAAAGAATATTGTGGCAAATTGTTGGGTGTTACAAAAATTCAATTGCATAAGATAGAAGTGGTCAATTAGAGCATTTCTTGTAAGGAATGATTATATGTTTAAAGGTAAGAGACTTAGTTTTCTTGAATGTTTATTTTGTGAAAGTCTAGTAAGAGAATTTCACAATGGAGGATTAGCAAGACACTTTGGAAGTGATAAAACTCAAAGTTTGTTGGAAGAGTGATAATATTGGCCTAGTTTGAGAATAGATACGAGAAGATTTGTTGAGAGATGCAAAATCAAGCAAGTTGTTAAAGGAATGAGTTACGTGTGTGTATACTTTATTACCTATTGTAAGAGTGCGATGGGAAAATTTACATATGTGTTTTTTTTAGGATTGTTGAGAGCTAGCAAAAAAGTCATGATTCGGTGTTTATTGTAGTAGATAAACTATTCCGAGATAATGCATTTTCTTCTTGGATAAAAACTAGTTATGCAAGTTACTACACACAGATTTCATTTAAGGAGATTGTGAGTATACATGGACTATTGAAGACTATTAATTTAGATAGAGATAACATATTTTTTTAGTGATTTTTGAAGTAAGTTTTGATGTAAGTTTTAGAGAAAAATGGTTCGAAATTTGCAATATAGTCCGATCATCATTTGTAGAATGGACAAACAAAAGTTGTCAACAAAATTTTGGGGAAGCTTTTGAGATCTTTTACAGGTAATCAACATAAGAAGTGGGACAAGTTCTTAGAGTAAGTTGAGTTTTCTTAGTAGTATGATGAATAGATCTATAAGATTATCATATTTTGGAAGTTTATGGGTGTAATTTGAAACGAGTTGAAAGCATAGTTGATTTTCAGGCTATTTATATGAAAAGAAGTGATGATGTAAAGTTTTTTTTTTGGCAAACAAATGAGAGAGATGCATAGGTTTTTTCCAAACAAATGAGATTTTTACATGCATAGGGTTAGGAAAATATAAAAGGTGCATGTATATCAAGGGAGGATATAATGGTTTTGAAATAGGTGAAATATTTATGGTTCATTGGAGCAAAGATGATTATCCCAAGGGAAAGTATATAAAGTTGAATGTAAAGAAGAATGGACCTTGTTAAATTAAGAGAATATTAAAGGACGATGACTATGAAGTGGATTTTCCTAAAGAATTAAATATTTTGTTTATCTTTAATGAGAAGGCACCCTTTATGATTTTTTTTTTGTCATGATTCAGATGAAGTTGGAGCCAAAGATGGTTTGTCATTTTTTTGTTGTATGTTTTTTTTCATTTTTTATCGTCAATTTTTGCAATTGCATATCTTTTTTTCAATAAAATGTCATTATTCAACTTAAATTTTAACAATCTCATGCATGGTCCTCTTATTTGGCCTCATATCGAGGTACCATAAGTGTTTTTTTTTTTAATTTTCCAATGTCATATTCAAGAATTAGATTATACATAGGGTGCATGCATGGATGCATGGTGTTATTGCATGGGATAGAGTTGAAGTTGAAGCCACCTATACGAATCCATGGAAATCCATAACCTTGGGCTTGTAGGGTTTGGATGTGTGACGCGCATCTCCCATAATGCTAGTATACCTCATAATACTATATGGAGGCTTGTGTAGCAACAACAAAAATAACAATGTAGGGGTATTATCTCGTCATCCAAGATTCATAAATAGTCCAAAGTATTGAATTTCATTGAAGAGAATAGAGTATAACCCCATTATTTACTTGCTCATGCTTGGTATATATGTAGAAGATGCAAAAGGGTGGTTTGAATGGGATTTAGGTGACATAAAGCTTTGATTGGACTGGCTCTTTTATCTGATGTTGCTTCCTCATGGTGAAGAAACATGCCATCGACTTCATCCACCTTCCATGAAACTCTAAATTGGAAATTCCACCTCTCAATCATCCTCCTTATCTTGTTAGATAAATTCCCTAACCATTAAGTGGTGACTCCAATGGATTTACAAAACCTAAGGTTAAGATCATCATCATAGCGTCCATTTTGAAACATGTCAATCCGATCAATGGAAACATTTGACATTGATTTGGCAGTCTCTAAGATTAATTTTGTATATCTTAAGCTCATGACTTGGATGCTTTTGTTGTTGTCAGATCAACTTCTGAACCAACTTTTCCTTTATTAGGATAAACCATTGCTTGATCCAATGAAAACAAAGAGAAATAATATGTACATGTGAAATGTGTTGTGTGATGTTTTAAGTCAAACACATTAAGGGTTTCTACCTTTCCAAATAACAAGTGATTACACATTGAATACGTTTACTTTCTAAATGACATGTGCCACATATTGTGTTAAGGGTGCCCTTGGGAAGCAGGTAGGTAGCTTGGTGACTCTTTTTCTCTATCCACTTGAGCTTGGATTTTTATGGAGGAATTTGGCAGCCTTGAACGATATACACAGTTAATCTAGTGATTGTTCAGGTGAGTGAAGGTGTTGATGTTCAATGGAAAAGAACATGTGAAGGACATGGTTCTAGCAATTGCAAGGACATTTATTAGAAGAAACAATTGGGGCATTGATGAGCAATTCAAGTTGATTTATTTAAAAACCTCAAACAATAAGACAACTCCATCAACCTGAGAGGCATATTAAACACTCTTTAGAATGCCATTTTTAGGTTTAAATATGGTGGAAATGAAAATACCATTATCCTTATGGTTTTTGTAAGCAAGGAGATACTAAAGAGTAGTTAAGTTATGAAACTCGATAAAGTTATGATTTATATTATTAAAGGTAGCACATGTCAAAAGGAAATGGTGCTCATCGTCAATCTCCTTTTTATCATGAATTTTACAAATTTGTTCATTCCAATGTGTTTTTTGGTTAATCCAATGACTAGTTTCACTATGGAGGTCATGAGATTTGCTCTCAATTTTATTTTATACTTTAAGTTCAAAATGTTGGAAAAATAACTTTGATTAACCAAAGTAGGATTAAAATCTTTATAGTATTTTAATTTCCAATCATAATGCTTTCATTGTCATTCTGAGTCTTATCTTTAAACTGCATAGGCATGTAATATTTAATATTATCAATATAATTACTACTTTGATTGTCATCTTTTAATATGTTCCAATAGTTAAAACAAGCCTCAAAACTTTTAACGCAAGCCTTTTTAAGCATGTGGTTACTACTCCTCATACTAGAAGCAATAACAAAGAGCCTATTTGTGCTCAACTTGAACAATTTGTGCTTATAATCTAAATATTCAATCATGAGTTTAGACTCCATGAAAGTGCATCCAATGTGAATCAAGAGAATAAGGTAAGGATTGTTGCAATTGATTTTAAAATTATACTTTATGAAGCATTTTTGGGTTTGCTCAATTTTATTCCAAAGTCTCATGAGAAATGTTGCAAACTCAAACTTCACACTCATAAATAATAATAGAAATAAAAATTTGATAAATCTTAAGATGCTTGAGGGTATGCTAATTGTAAATCCCAAATCATTAAAAAATACATCATTGAATGAAAGATCCAACAACACACCCTAAAACACCTCAAAATTCAAAAAAAAACAAATTCTATAAAACACATAATACACATAATGATCGCCATAAAAATATCCGCAATACCAATCTTGTACATAACATGAGGCTTTCTTATATTAAGAAACTCTAAAGGTCAGACACGAATCCCAAACATTGCTCTCTATCCACACAGTTATGATAAAGATTTCTAGCTACTCAAAATACTAGAGTCAAAATATGTTGCATAGATATAGTCGATAAGTCCAAAAAAGTTGCATAAAAGTTATTGAATGTATGACGTACATTAAGAAGTAGTATTGCAGTATGAGCATTGCATGTTATAATATAAAATCATATTGGAGTAGGGTTGTACAAGTTAGCAAAATTGTCTCATGGCACATGTACATAGTCGATCATCATCATCTATATATATAATTTGGTATATATTATTTTTATTTATATTATTTAATTTTACAGTAAATAATATTGAGTTTTATGAGTGTTGTTTTCAATGTATTATAATAACTAGATGATCGACATAATTATGTAAGGCTACTTTCAGGTGTATTTATGGGGCTTTTGATATATCTAAAGGTGATATGGACGACAAATCTATATACAAGTGTCATTTGATGTGGTATTATTGGAAGGGATACCAACAAAGGTTACAAGGGTGTCCAACCATATGATGTCTCTTGTATTTTCTATGTGTATTCTAACACAATCACAAGTTTACACACTAAACAATAGATCTATGTGTTATTTAAAGATGTCAAAACATGTCTCTAACCTAACCTTTTTTGGTGCTAAAAGTAGAGTGCATGTTGGCCAAGAAAGTGCTCTAATACCACTTGCGGTGTTCCTTGTGAGCTAAAACATGATATTTAGAGAAAAAAAGATGGAACATAGCTATGGAAAGAAAATAAATAGAGCAAGTCACGCATACATATAGCCACGGAAAACAAATAATTAGAATCATAATTGGAATAAAAACAATAAGCAAACCTTTATTAATATTCATAATTGGATGCAATGTTCACTTGCCTCTTTGAAGGGTCAACCTCCAACATGCATAGAGCTCCAAAAACAATAATATTCACTTGACAACCTATTACATAGCTTTTACTACTTTATATAGTTTCTAATTGACCAAAACCCTAACCACCTAGTGGACTTCTATTAATGAGGCCTCAACCACTAACTAGTGGACCTTCTTTAATGAGGCCACACACATTTATCTATTTCACACACTACAACTTCATGGGATATTATTTAATAAATATGCCCCTCCATGACCATATTGTTCTTCCATCCAACATTGGGGCTAGCCCTGGCCTAGACTCAACCTAGTTGAAAAAAAATAAAAATTCCCTCAATACATTAAGTAACAACCTATTCGATTAACTAGAAAAATTAAGATGAAACTCTACCAATACCTTTACTTATATAAACTAATCAACTTCCAAAATCAAAAAAAAAAATGGTATAACAACAATTATAAAAATATTGATACCCTACAATTCTCTTCCACTATTTTTTACAGTGATATAAAAGATTTCGCAAATAATCCTCCATTTATGATGATGAAAACATGAAAATAACTCCTCCATTCGGTATGATGATGAGGATTTGGATGTGATATGCAATAGAGGGGTATGGTTGAATGAGTTGACCTAAGAACTTGTAGACAAATAGTGAACCTTAGTATTTAGCCATGTAACTTAGACACTTTAACTCGCCATCTAATTATCCCTTACATGAGTGTTGCCTTTATTTTAAAGCTAAAGCTTTATGTGTTCATCTTTGTTTTGTCCCATTCATCCCTTCTTTGTGTTTATATATAATTGTTAGCACATCGCCAACCCCACATGAATCCCAACAAACTCTCTCGCCCATCATAATTAATTAAAGCCAACACAACCATTTGAATGATACATAGGAAGCTCATCTAACACGAGATGACTATCTATTCTATATGACTTTTGTGTATGGAAAATTCAATATCTATGTATAGTGAATGATATATTATTACATAGTCTTCCATGATTTATATGAGGTATTTTTATTCCCATTAGATAGATATGTTTATTCCTATTAGATTAGATTTTTTTTTATGGATGAAATGATACATTATAACACAATCTTGAATTTTATGGATTAAATAATTTATTTAATTTATTGAAAATGTGGTTTTAGTCGAGATAGTATTTGTAAGAAAGTCAATGTTTCATGTGGTTATCGTTAAGGCTATTTTCAATGGGGTCATGTGCTTTCTAGTAACATTTAGCCTTAATCCCATACATGAAACTATATATCACCCTAATTGCAATTTAACTTCTTGCCAAAGAGGGTGGCACTCACACTAAGACTCTTGCCTAGAGTGGCATTGGGCACCCTCGTTGCATTGACATAAATGAAAATCATGGATGGCTAAGTCAGCTTGGCCCATTGGCAATGTGCATGACAAAATATTTCCTTGGCCCATTGGCAAAGCACGTGATAGATTGCAGACAGTTCGACTCATGTACTTCTGCAGAGAAACAAGGTGCATCATTGCATATGGAGTTGGATGCACCTATGGAAAAACAAGCACACGTTGCAGATGGAGACAAGTTGGATGCACCAAAGAAGTTGCGAAAACTTGTCTAGACATGAAATAAAGTTGTAGCAAGCAACCTTGTTCATAGACATGTGGAGCATGGAAGACAAGTTAGTTAGAGTCTTGATGAGAATAGATGCCTAAACTTATATTGATCGATGGAGTTAGGAAATCTGCACTTGGGGGTTGCAACGATCAAGGTGCCTTTAGGCACAAGTTTCTATGGATCACATTGAGGATAACACTCACTAAGCATACTCCCTTTGGCACACATTCATTAGATTCCTTGGGGGCATTTGAGCATGATCAAAGTTTCCTTCGACAAATTTGAGATGGACCAACCAAGTTGGCCCACTTAGGAGAAGTTGGATGTGGATGGAGGAATGGTTGAGTGACCTTGCAAATGTGGAGGACCTAGGAAAATGGGCCAACTAGGTGACTTGGATGTGGACCCGACATGGGTGGAACAGTTTGGTAGATGTTAGCTTAAGGTGAACTTGGGTCCACTTGATACGACACGACTTGCCAAATGAAAGGAAAGATTCATGTAAGTACATGGGTGCCTCATTGAGAAAAGACATAGATGGAGACAAGGAAGCAAGAGCCATTTAAGAAGATTTGTGATTGTTATTCTAGGGTTAAGCATCACGGGTTGACTTAGAGTGGCTAAGTGACTAAGTCGAATACTGAACATGTAGGAGGTATGCCTACAGATGCTTCAGTGGTTGGATTATATGAAGTTGTGGGTAGTCTTGTGGAAGGAAGTTTCCTTGATATATTTGCACTATTGTAATTGAGCTACGTAAATGGTTGAGCTCCACTCTTTATAACACACACACACACACACACACATAGAAGGGCGTTAGACACTGACTTGGGTGTCACTCGTCCACATATCTCGAGTGCAGTAGATGTTCTATATGTTGAACGTTTCTTGATCCTTATATGATTATGTAGTTTCCTATGTTGTAGACCTAAATACGTATTATTGGGAAAGTTTGAGGCCACAGTTGGATGTGCACTTGGTATTCTTGTTGGATAAAATAGGTTGAGTAGGATTTGTTATCTAACTATTGTAGTTAAGGCAAGGTTATGGGCATACTTTGAGAGAAGAGATGTAGTCTGATTGTAGTAGGCATAGGTTGTTCAAGCCATTGTGGCCAAGACAATGTGGTGTTGCACGACTATAGGTGTTGGAACAACTTGGACACACCATGTTGCAGCGAAAAATTCCAAGTGGATTGCAGGTCAATGATAGTGACACTCACACTCACCCACACCCTATCAAAATAAACTAACTATTGTTTATGATAACGACTAATAAAATGTCAATTTCATTTGTATAGGATAATAAGCATCAGAAGCTATAGTTAAAATTATTTAGAATGCATTCATTTTAGAGTGTGAAGGTTGACTAAAAATGTTTTACAATAAGGAGCAGGTCTAATTTCAAATCTCCTCTACTACATTTTTACATAAGGAGAGGAAGGTTATGAAAATGATGATGTTTATCATTTCTTAAAATTAATTAGGTATATTGAGAAAATAAAGGGAATCATATTAACACTCTTTAGAATGTCATTTCTAAGTTTAAACATGGTGTTAAAAAAATACCAAGATCGTTATGGTTTTTGTAAGCAAGGAGATCTTAAAGAGTAGTTAGGTTATGAAACTCGATAAAGTTATCTCTTATACTATTACGGGTGGTGCATGTTAAAATGAAACAATGATCATCGCCAATCTCCTTTGAATCACACATTTTACAAATTTGTTCATCCCAATGTGTTTTTCGGTTAGTCTAATTACTAGCTTCACTATGGAGGTCATGAGATTTGGTCTTGATTTTAGCAACATTCATTTTGTACTTTATGCTCAAAATGTTGGAAAAATAGCTTTGATCAACCAAAGTAGGATTAAAATCTTTGAAGTATTTCAATTTCCATTTATTAATGCTTTCACTGCCATTCCAAATCTTATAGTTAAACTTCATAGGGATGTAAGCTTTAATATTATCAATATAATTACAATGTTGATTGTCTTCTTTTAATATGTTTCAATAGTTAAAACAAGCCTCAAAACTTCTAACACGACCTCTTTTAAACATGTGGTCACTACTTCTCACACTAAAAATAATAACAAGGAGGTTATTAGTGTTCAACCTAAGCAATTTGTGCTTATAATCTAAATATCGAATCATGACTTTAGAGTCCATGAAAGTGCATCCAACTTCAATCAAGAGAATAAGGTAAGGATTGTTGCATTTGATTTTAAAATTATACTTTATGAAGCATTTTTGGGTTTGCTCAATTTTATTCCAAGTCTCATGAGAGATGATGCAAGCCTAAACTTCACAGGCATAAAGAATAATAGAGATAATTGATTGTTGAAAATAATTTTTGCATTATCTCAATCCTAGAGTTCAATATATCTAATTTGTTTTCAAGACCGTAATAAGCTTTCTAGCCACCAATGATTCTTTTCTTGACACCATGGTTCTTTGACCTTATCGATATTTAAAATTGGTGGAGAGCTTTGAGTTGCTTGTGAACGTCATCAATAGTTTTTTCAAGGAGAACAATATCATCAACACATAGAAGAAGGATGACAACGAGTCCAACCATGTTAGTATTATAACATCTTTAAAATATTGCTCAATTTTATTGATGTAGGTGCCAAAAATATGAAGAAAGCACTCTTTTTTTGCAACTAAAACCTCATGGTGAAACTCCCAAGCACTTTCTCACATTCACAAATGGTACCCAATGCAAACTCGATGACATTAATTATAACACCTAACCTGAAGCATTCAACATAAACAACCAACCAAAGGAATCAACTCCAAACTTGTTGTATAAAACTTAAAACACTTAACTACTCAAACTAACCCATCAAACTCAAAATAGAACACTCACTCTTCACACCAATATTACAATTAAGCTACACAAACTTAAAAAAAAAAAGGTCAATATCTTTATTTACATTTACCATCTAGAAGAAAACATGAATATATTATTTTAAAGTTTTAATGGTATGATTTTCTCTTTCCTTTGAGTTTATTTATACATCTCATCACACTTTTTTACTTGGTATCTAAATAATTAATAAATATATATTTCTATTTATTTTTTTTATATAAAAACAACTTTAAAGTAAAAAATAATGAGTTGGCATTGTGGTGTGAAGCAATTTAATAATTTCTATGTGACCATGTTGGTCACATGTCATTGTGTTATAATTTTCTTGGTGTGTAACCATAATCAATCCTTCCTTTGTATTTGGTCATCCTAGTGATGTCTATATCAACCACGTGGACCTTCAAACATATCATATTGGAGGGCTATATCAACCACGTGGACCTTCAAACATATCATAATGGAGGGGTGATCTTTTGTGGACGTTATGTATCCGCAATACCAACGTGGGGATTTCAAGTAACATTGGTCCCTAACCACTCGATTATGATAAGATTCCCACAAGAAAATCATATTCACTTACCTATGTTGACTTTAGGAAATATAGGAGTGATGGTGGATGGTTTTTTTATTTCTTAAAGTAGACAAGTCAATTAGTGCAAAATGCTACATAAAATTTATTGGTTGATCTTAGGATGTATATTAACAAAGGTTGTATGGCAACTTAGTTCCTGCCAAGTAGATTTGGAAATGGAGATGATCACTGACACCCTATAATTATTGATGATGATGATTATTATGAAACATGAACAATATGTTAACTAGGGGCTAGTTTCATAGTCTTAAAAGAAATCAATTTGTAAAGATTTTAAATGAAAAAAATTAACATTGGTAACTATACCGTCATAAAGATTGGAATTCAAAGAATTTGACCTAGACTCACAAGGAATGGAGGAAGATGTGCTACTCCATGACACTTAGTTTATATATTTGTCATATGACGTATTGGCCCTCTGATCACATTTTTACTTTAATGTGGATGTTGTATAGTTTTGGGATTAACCTAAATTTCCTTCTAATTAAGTTAAGCTAGCCAAATGCAAATTGCATTTTAAAAATATTCAATTTTTCTTTTTGAAAATAAACCTTTCAAATTTAATAATATATATTTTTATATAATATTTATTATAATACATAATAAATATAATCTAAATAATATACTAGATAATAAATATAATAATAAATAATATATTAGATAATAAATATAATATAAATATAATAATGCATAATAATAAATACATAGTACAATTTTTTATATTTAGATGTGGTAATTGGTGAAATTCATTGACTATGCAATTAATTCTACATATTGAAAGATGTGAAGTGAGCAATAACACTTTAATTATATCAACCAATTAGAAATAAGAAACATAAATATTTTTATTATATCCAAAAATATATATTTGTTTTCCTATGTTAAACATTACATTGCATACACAAATTTATGGTAAAAAGTAAATTAATATCACAATAGTCCCATGACAGAGACTAATAAGTGGTATCACCTTGTGCACATCGGATATTATAACATGGCATCATCGTATTGAATATGGTTGTAAAATTTTTCTAGTGTTATTGTTACTTGGTAGTGTATGGTAGTGTTATTGTTACTTGGTAGTATTTGGTAATATATGGTGTAAAATGTTAATATGAAGGTTTATTTGGTAAATCTATGACATAGTATCGTATATGTATTTATATAATATTAAAAAATATTTTTATTTTTATTTGATATTAGAATTATTTTTTTTAAATTGTTTTATTGGAACTTGTTTTAATATATTATTCCTATTAAAAAACTCTTGTTTTAATTAGCTATTTTAAGTATATATAGATTTTTTAGATTTTTAATATTTTTTATTTTAAGTATATATAGATTTTTTAGATTTTTAATATTTTTTATTTTAAGTATATATAGATTTTTTAGATTTTTAATATTTTTTTATTAATTTTTAGTGTGGTGACATAAAACAATTCTTATAAGTTTTAGATGAAGATAATTCAAATTAATATACTATCCTTTATTTTCCTTTTTTTTCTATGTTTCTTTTATTCTAGTTTAACCAACAAATTGATTAGAGATTAATAGATACTCTCACACCACTAATTGCTTTGCATCATCTAATGACATCAAAAGAGTTAAAGTTACTTCAACCTTGCCTCCTCTTTTCTTTCCAAAAGAGTAACTTAGCAAAGAAACTAGTAACATAGATCTTACCTTTTGAGTCATTATTATATCAATGATTACATCACTCTCCTTAGTGTGGGGGGGATTCTAGAAGCTATAGGTGTAGATTCCTAAGACTCTTTATTTGTTTAAATACTAAATGGAAATTCATTACATAACCCTTCTACTAAGTAACTTTTTCAAGTCTTGGTAAAATCCTCCATTTCTAATGATTTTTTTTTTTTTTAAATCCTTTATTCGAATGAGTCATGGATATGGATAGATGGGATAATAGATGCACTAGGTCAAGATGAGAGAGTTGAGGAATATGTTAAGCCCTATAATTCCCTAACAACTATAGAAACTACTACATATTTGAGAATTTACCATGTCAAAAAGAAGGTTATGGGCATCAATCCCACAAAACCTAATTAAAGCCCCCTAGATCCTAATTCTAAATACCCTCACCCCAATACCTAATTATAAATGTGCATGCACCCCAACCAAGATATATATGGCTTTAATATATTAAAATACCCCTTATCCTATATAATGCGAAATATATTTCTTTCATATCTTTTAATTTTAAACCCCCCAATATGAAGCTCGCGTGGTATAAAATTGTCTAACTAATGAAACCCTTGTGAGTGTCAAACAATGTTAGTTATACACTCCCACTTGATTATGCATAATGTTTTTTACTTTTCAATAAAATTTATCCTCCTCTGCCATACTTTTTTTTCCAGGTTATATACACTCCCACTTGATTATGTATAACATTTTCTACTTTTCAATAAAATTTATCTTCCTTTGTCATATTTTTTTCCTCAGGTTATAAAGTTCAGGGAGAGTACTTCCCCTTATTTCAAGAATGGAATTTCTAATAAGAATAGAATTTGAAGCCATTACAATAATATACTCATTAAAAGTTCAACATATCACTTATGGGAATTGAACTTGGATGGGAAGGATAACAACATTCCTCTGAACCACTCAAACTAAAACCAATTAAAAACTCCTCTTTTATACTTATCTTCACCACACAAATATATCATATTATATTTAAACATATATTTATAAATATCAAATTGTTGCTATAATCATCTCCCTTATAAAAACATAACATATTATAATTTTATACACCTTGTAGTTGAAACTCTAGTTACATATAAAACATAAACAAATTATATA